>JABYPW010001154.1:0-17364 GCA_016880775.1 Phymatotrichopsis omnivora
GTCGGGCGGGGGGTGGGGGGGTTTGCCGAGTCCTTTTTCTACCAGCTTGGTCCAAAGGTCCGTGTTTTCGTAGAGGATTTCTTGGGTGCTGTGTCCTTTAATGAGGTTTCTCCAAGGGGCGGGGGTCGTGCACTCGTGCAAGTAGTGTTGGATGTTCTGCGGGCTGCCGCAGGTACATATGTTCTGTTGTCTGTTGTAGTGCCACATGTTTGGGACGTAAGCTCTTCCGGTTCGAAACTGGAAAGCCCGTGCCGCCGAGTATTTGTCGATGGTGGTGTACGGGTCGGGTTTTCTTGGGATCGGTTTGCCGGCATAGTCTTCGAAAAGTTTCCATAGCCGAGCCTTGGTTTTGGACTGGATGACTGACCTCGTTACGAGTTTCTTTTTCGTGGAGGTTCCTTTCTTTGGGTTGGCTTCTGGTTTTTTGGACTTGGCCTTCGCCGCTTGGTCTGCTTGCTCGTTACCGTATATGCCTTTATATACTGAGACCCATTCTAGTCTGGTGCTGACTCCGTTGCGCATGAGGTTTTTGTTGATTTCGAAGATTTCTTTCGCAACGTGCTGGGTGGGACTGGGGTACGGGTTTGCTGCTGCTACTATTGCGGCTTGGTTGTCGGAAGAACATGAAGATGATGATGATGATGATATTTCATTCTTCATTTTCTAAACTACTCTTCATAGTTTACAAAAGAATCCGCATACAGTCATAGACTATGGCGTGCCCAAAAGCTAAAAAACAAAGGAAATAAGAAACCACGAGCTCAAAAAAACCTTTCCGTCCCCTTACAGGCTAAATGCCGTGCGACTTGTATCTAAGCGAGTACATGTTTCCTCCTCTTGACCTTGCTCAACCGGAAGTAAGAATCGAAAGGAAATAAAAGGAAAAGAAAGAATAAGAAAGAGAGAAAGAGAGAATAAGCTTCTCTTTTTCGTGAAATCGTGTGAGAGGAGAGTTCTGTATTGCGTATGCTCCTATGTTGAATAGGCAACATTTCGAGAGCGTTTTTCGTTATCTTTGTGCTCTTATCTGAGCTCGGGGGTGTGAAGGGTGCCGGTTTCTGTAGTCTGTCTTGGGTTTTCGTGGACGGGCGTAGTTTCGGTGTCTCTGAATGATCCGAAGATGAAGACTCCGCTTGGTGACAGGATGTATTTTACATCTTGTGGTCGGACTTCGATGACGAGATCGCAAGTGCCAGGGTCGCTTAGGTGTGGTAGTACTCTGACCCCTAAAAGGGGGCATTGTTTGTATAGGTATAGGTCTCTAGAGACTAATTCGAACATTTCGTCCACCGTTGGGGGGAGATCGGCAGTGTTGATTCCGTAAACTGTGATGAAAGTGTTACTGGGGGCGAGGTGAATTGGGCTATAGAACTGTCCGGCGAAGGTCTGTATTGCTTCCTTGATCGCTTGGAAGTGTGGAATGTATTCGTTGATGTGGACGTTGTGCGGGCTGTAGACGGTAATGACTCCTCTTTGGTCTGGGTCGATTAGGAAGTGGCGTTTGGTGTAGTGCACTCCTTGCTTTTGGAGTTGGATTGCAATTGCTTCTTGGATGCCGTATGCCGACAGCTTTGGGTGACTTGGGGAGCATTGTTTTGTTGGTTGTGCGTAGGCCCTTCTTTCCATCATGGAATAGACCTTATTGTTTTCGATTTTGTCTAACATATTTTCGAGGGCATTGGGGTGTGGCTGTCTAGGGAGCCCTGGGGGGGGCGCGGGGAGGGCGGGGGTGGCTGGTGCGGAGGGGGTGGCTGTGTTCGTATTGGTGAAAATTTCAACCGACCTGGTGAGCGAGAGGACCGGCTGGAGGATGTCTTTTTGGGAGTTGAGATCGAATAGGATGTGATCTGCCATTTGTTCAAGATCTGGAAGTGGGCATTCGGTGTTGGTTGCTTTGTCTGCCATTGAAGGGGGAGAGTTGTTGGTAGGGGGCGTCTTATCCCGTAGGAGCCTGAGCGTCGATTGTCTCGTTTGTATTTTTCGTTGCTTAATGGGATTGTTGGTGTTGTTGGCTCTGAAAATTTTAGTGCCCGAAGTACTCGCGGTCGCGAAAGTGGGCGGTGCACATATTGTCTTTGCAATAGTATCCGTGGTAAAGTCCGTTACAGTTGGCGATGGTGAACGTTCCTTTGCGGTTCCAGATGACTGGTTTTTCTTTTGAGTGTGTCTCAGCATATTGATCTTCGTTTTTGGACTTGTCAACGCTGGTTGGCTAGGTTTCAGGTCAGGGCATGTTCATCAAAGATTTTGTTCATTTGTGTACAGTGTTATAAGTCTCTATTCGAGAGCCAGACGAACTACTTTCTAAGGATGATTTTCGTGGACCGTAAAGTTTGAAGGAGTGTTTTAGGGGAGGGAGGTGGTAGAGGCCTTCTTTTGATGAAGGGCTTTGAGGGTGGAGATAGAAATTGGTTTTTGTTCCTAAGAGGAGGCTTAGGAACTCTTGAAAGATAGGATTATGTAGATGAAATGTAGGTATAGAGATGAGTGTGTTGAGAAGCCTGGACGAACATGAAGATGATGATGATTTTTCATTTCGGTTCGGTAAACTACTCTAGCTCTTCTATAGCCTACCCGGGTCGTCCGCATGCAGTCCTCGACTATGGCGTGTCACCCGTTCTCCCCCAACAAAAACCAAAAAGAAACCACGCGACCAAAAACTAAAATACACGATGTCGTGCAAGTACAGTAGAAAAAGCGCCACAAATGGTCCCGTGAAAATAGCCTTCCTGTCCGATATCCCTAGTGAGGCGAACCTTACAACAACTATTTATTGGACTATTATGAAGAAAAAGCAGATTAAGAACAAAGTAGAAAAAGGGTAAGAACAGGAAAACCTCCTCCAACAGCCTGAACCTTTTGTGCTAAAGGAAAAAATCTAAAGAAAAGGTAAAAGAAATCAAACGCCACCCATAGTGACGATAACGGGCTCCTCTTTCCGGGCGGCAGCCAGTGCCTTCGCTTGAATGAATGCCGGGCATGAGGGATTCGAAGCGGTATGTTTGCCTTTGCAGTTTGCACACTTGAGGACTGTGTCATCACAGAGTCTTCCGACTCTTTTGCACTCTTCATGACCGCAGGTATGCTTCGAGGTATGGTGTGCATCCGCGCACATGTTGCATCATCGGGGGTTTCGGCACCGAGCTTGGTGGTGGCCAAACTTTTGACAGTTGGTACATCGTATGGCCGAGTTATAGGGAATGTACTTCTCGACTCGTCGTCTGCGGGTAAGGATCGTAAGTCCTAGGAGAATCCGTTGTTCATTGTTGTCGTCGATGACTGTGATTACCAAAGAGGATGCATGTTTGCCAGTCCGGTCGCTTTCGCGTAGGAGCCACCGGGGGGTTTGAGCAAGGGTGATGCCATTGTTGAAGTGCTCTATTTCTATCCTGAACATATCGGCTTCTGTAAGGGCATCAGTATGGGAGTGAGGGATGTTGTGTACCAAGTACTTCTTCCACCTCATGTTCTTTCGAACAGATGCTGTGGGGAATTGTTCCTTGATAGTAGCCTCGATTTTGTTGCGGTAAGTGAGCATTGCCGAGGCGGTGACATCTTCGATGGTAGTGAGGACAATAGACCGTTGGTAGTTCTTTGGAACAGCGGAGATGCGGAGAGCTGTCAGGGCCTTTGCAGATACCAGAGTGTCGTTGACGGCATCCCTTAGCTTAACAGGGTCAAATGTGCTAATCTCGGAAGCGGTGGTGATGATTATTTCACGGTCGCGCTTTGCGGGATAGCGTCGGTCGCTTGCACTTGCGGGAAGGGGGGGTACTGAGGCTGCCGCTTTTTTGTTTCGTTTTGAAACCACCTGCGCCCAAGTTCCCTCGGGTGGTGGCTACATAGGTTTTGTTATGCTAGCAGCTGGCACAGTGGGGGCGACGTTCTGTTTAATAGCCTTGTTGACCTTTTTGGAGGTCTCCTTGGTCGCTTTTTCGATTTTCTTGAGGGATTCCTCAAGTATATTGTTGGATGTTTTGGAGCGCAAAGTTTACCGGATCTCTCTTATATTGTCTTCGAGGGCGGCAATGCGGTCGCATTGTGTGTTGTAACCTTCGGTTATGTTGGTGATGGTTTTGCTTTGGGCGTTCGTTAGATCCACCAAAGATCCCAGTGCTTGGGTGATATTTAGTACGGTCGTCACTAGGAAATCAAACGATAAGGCCTTGTGCAAGAATTCGACATTTTTACTGGTTGACACTTATGCAAAGGACGGTTGTGTCACCCAGTAATTGTTGATGGGGGATGCATAGCCCTCGCGAAGGACCTTGACAATTCTGGCTGCTTCTAGTTGCGCTAGCTGATCTGATGAGGAGGGGGCGGTGGAGAAGGGGGTGGAGGAGCGGGAGGACATCTTGATAGTTGATCTTCTTGGTGTACTGTGTACCAAACCTTATCCAGGTGCCCCAAAAAAATGAATTATCGCAACGGTGTTGTCAAAACAATAGACGTGAGAATGTATGGATTTCAAGAACGAGATATGTGAACTCAAAGAAGCCTGAACTCAAACAAGCCAGGGACGAACATGAAGATGATGATGATAATGATGATTACTCTTTCTTCATTTTACTAAACTACTCTCATAGCTTACAAAAGAATCCGCATACAGTTAAAAACTATGGTGTGCCCAAAAGAAAAAGCGAAAACTAACTAAAGAAACCACCCGTTCAAAACAATATCCGAAAATACGGGCAAAGCCAAACGATCCGAAAAAGCGGGTACCGGCGTTTCCTCCTCCGTAAATCCACCATCACTAGACAAAGAAGACAAGGAAATTGGAGAAACGTACAAAGGAGAAGGTACCGATGGTCCCTCAGCGGGATCGGTACCTGTGGAATTCGCGTTAAGCCAAAATACTGTGTGCGCCCACGGGCCGCATGAAGAACATCTACTCGGGGGTCTTGGGGAAGAGAGGGGGGTACAAGATTTGGGTCCACAGGCCGGGGCACTTACTTGCACTTGGAACTTGTACTGGTTGGGATGTAGGGGCCTTAGGGTTTTGGTTTCCTGGAGGTAATCGGTGAGGTTTTTAAGCAGTGATGGGCTGTTAAAGATGAGCGTTAGGGATGGGTTTCCGTGGAGGAACTTCTCTCGCACTAGGATTCTGTCTCCGCACATTCGTATTGCGTGTTCAATTGTTTCCGGCTCCAGGTGGCACCTTGGACAGTTCATCCGTCCTTTCCTCCAGGGGAGGTGTCCAGATAGGTGTGAGCTTCCCGCTCTCATTTGGAAGAGGATCTGACTGATGTTTCTTGGTAACTGAAAAGTCGAGTCTTCGTGCAGGAATGGGTAACAAGTGTATCCTGTGGCGTCCGCGGCCTGTGCTTTCCAGGTTTCGATGAGCTGTTATTTGATTGTTTTGAGAGCTCTTATTTTGCTATGCAGGGAGGGGGTTTTTTCGGCGGGGAGGATATTAAAGTGATTCCAGACTGTGTCCTTGTCCATTAAGGTTTTTAGCGTTCTGGCTAGTTTGTCTATGTGGGGTGGTGATAGGACGTGTGATCCTTCTTTCGAGTTCCAGTGGAGGACTTGTCTGCCTGTCGATTTTCCTTTGGTCATTTTTATGCCCATCATCGGTCTAGCTGTGTTCTGGTCTCGGTTTTTGTCCCATATTAGGAAAGAGGATGGAAAGGCTGTTGTGACCGGGTGTCCTGGCGGAAGTGTGGCTGCCCTTATTGCATATCTCTGGTGTATGTACCGACAGATAAGATCTGGTGGGGGGATTCTAGCGAGGCTTCTGAGGGGGCTGATCGGCGTGGTGCTGAAGCAGCCTGTGATCTATCTTGCAAACTGATTGAAAAGTACGGCGAGCTTCACGGAGGTTCTTTTGTCTGGCTGAAAGACTGTGGCTCCGAAGGTGACTTTGGGAATCATGATCGTCATTACGAGCTTCCTGGCGTTATGCGCAGTGAGCCCATTTCTTTTGTTGACTAGTCCTTGAATTGCTCTCCAGAGTCCTATGGCTACGCTGATCCTTTGTTGGAAGTGATGAGCATGAAGCGACTTATATTGTCCTCCCTCGGATCACTACGAACATGAAGATGATGATGATGATTTTTCATTTCTGTTCGGTAAACTACTCTACTTTTTCTATAGCCTACCCGGGTCGTCCGCATGCAGTCCTCCACTATGGCGTATCACCCGTTCTCCTCCAACAAAAACGAAAAAGAAACCACGCGATCACAACTAAATACACGATGTCGTGCAAGTACAGTAGAAAAAGCGCCACAAATGGTCCTGCGAAAATAGCCTTCCCGTCCGATATCCTTAGCGAGGCGAACCTTACAACAACTATCTACCGGACTCTTACGAAGAAAAAGAAAGGGATAAACAGAGTCGAAAAGAGAAAGAAAAGGAGATCCCCCTCGAAATGCCTGAACCTTTTAAGCTAAAGGAAAAAATCTAAACGAAAAAGTAAAAGAAATCATACGCCACCTATAGTGACGGTAACAGCCTCCTCTTTCCGGGCAGCAGCTAGTACCTTTGCTTGGATGAACGCCGGGCAGGAGGGATTCGATGCGGTATGTTTACCTTTGCAGTTTGCGCACTTGAGGACTCTATCATCGCAAAGTCGTCCGACTTTCTTGCACTCGTCATGTCTGCAGGTGTGTTTCGAGGTATGGTGTGCGTTTGCACACATGTTGCATCGTGGGGGGTTTCAGCATCGAGCTTGGTGGTGACCAAACTCTTGACAGTTGGTGCATCGTGTGGCCAAGTTGTAAGGAATATACTTTTCGACTCGTCGTCTGCGGGTGAGGATTATAAGTCCTTCGAGAATGCGTTTTTCATTATCGTCGTCGATGACCGTGATTACCAAAGAGGATGCATGTTTGCCGGTCCGGTCGCTTTCGCGCAGGAGCCACCGGGGGGTTTGAGCGAGGGTGATGCCCTTGTTGAAGTGCTCGATTTCTCTTCTGAACATATCGGCTTCTGTGAGGGCATCAGTATGGGAGTGGGGGACGTTGTGTACCAAGTACTTTTTCCATCGCATGTTCTTTGGAATAGAGGCTGTTGGGAACTGTTCCTTGATAGTAGCCTCGTGTTTATTGCGGTATGCCAGTACTGCCGAGGCAGTGACATCTTCGATGGTGGTGAGAATGATAGAGCATTGGTTGTTCTTGCGAACAGCGGAGATGGGGAGAGCGGTTGGGGCCTTTGCAGACACCAGAGTGTCGTTGACGGCATCCCGTAGCTTAACTGGGGGGAATGTGCTAATCTTGGAAGCAGTAGTGATGATAATCTCACGGTCGCACTTTGCGGGATAGCGTCGGTCGTTTGCACTTGTGGGGAGGGGGGGTACTGAGGCTGCCGCTTTCTTGTTTGGTTTTGAAACCACCTGTGCCCAAGTTCCCTCTGGTGGTGGCTGCATGGGTTTTGTTGTGCCGGCAGCTGGCACAGTGGGGGCGACGTTCGGTTTTGCGATTTTGTTGACCTTTTTAGAGGTCTCCTTGGTCGCTTTTTCGATTTTCTTGAGGGATTCCTCAAGAGCGTTGTTGGAAGTTTCGGATCGTAGGGTCTGTCGGATCTCGCTTAAGTTTTCTTCGAGAGCGGCAATGCGATCGCGTTGAGAGTTATAACCTTCAGTCAGGTTGGTGATAGTATTGCTTTGGGCATTCGTTAGATCTACCAAGGAACCCAGCGCTTGGGTGATCTTTGGTACGGTATTCACTAGGAAATCTAAGGAGATGGCCTTGTGCAAGAAATCGATATTTTTGCTGGTCGACAACTGTGCAAAGCCAGGTTGGGTCAGCACATGTTCCAGTAGGGGGGAAGAGTAGGCCTCGCGAAGGACCTTGACGAGTCTGGCTGCTTCTAGTTGCGCTTGCTGTGTTGACGAGGAGGGGGCAGTAGAGAAGGGGGTGGAGGAACGTGAGGACATCTTGATAGTTGATCTTTTTGGTGTACTGTGTACCGAACCTTATCCAGGTGCCCAAAAAGATGAATTATCGTGACGGTGTTGGAAAAACAATAGATGTGAAGATGTATTGATTTCAAGAACGAGAAATATGAACTCAAAAGAAGCCTGCTACGAACATGAAGCGACGTTGCTTTTATTCCCGTTTTAGTTATTTTACATCCCATAGCACCAGCGGGGCGCATACACTCAACCAAGAGCAAGAACATAACCGAGACTACAGGATGATCCTCCGCCTACTCATACCGGGAACCCAAGAAAGAAAAGAAAAGAAAAGAAAAAAGGAAGCGCAGACAACTACATACAAAAGGCAACCGGGGAAAAGCAATCGCTAGGCGAACCTTAAAGCAACCAAAGAAAAACCCCCTATGCAGACTACGCGACCGAGCGAAAAACAAAAGAGAAGAGGGAAAGAGAAACATGCAAACTCCTCCGCACTTTACCGAAGCAGAAAAACACTAGTTACACCGCGGAAGATAGAAACGAAGTAGGGGAAAAGAAACTAAACTCCTCCCATAGTGGTGGACTTATCCTTTCTGTTAGACTCGGCAAGTTTGGCCTGGATCATCGTCATGCAGATTGGGTCGTTCGCTTTGTGGGGGCCGGCGCAATTTGCACATTGGAGAACAGTGTTCTCACAGGCGAAACCTTTGGGTTGCTTGCAGTCAGCGACACTGCAGGTGTGTTCGGAGATGGTGTAGGGGCTGGCGCAAAGTCGGCAGCAGGGAGGTGACTGGCAGTTCTGGACAGGGTGTCTGAACTTTGAGCATCGGGAGCATTAGGTGTCGGCGCCGAAGGGGATGTATTTGACGTTGCGACAGGTTTTGTTGAGAACGGTGAGACCTTTAAGAATGGGGGCCTCATTGCTGTTGTCGATGACTGTAATCATGAGCTAGCCATGATTCTGCTTGTTGATTTTAGAGCTGGATGTCAGCCAGCGCGGGGTCATGGCAAGGGTAACACCGGAGTTATAACACTCAATTTCCTGACGGAGTTTGGTCATTTGTCCTACGGTGTTAAGGTCGGTGGCTGTAGGAATACCATGGACGATGTACTTCTTCCATGTGTGGTTGCGATTAATTCCTTTGACTTCGCTAAACTCGCCAACAGCTTTGGTAATGACAGGTCGGTAGGCAAGGACGGCGGCGGCAGTGACGGTCTCCATAGTAGTGAGGACGAGCGTGGTGGGATTGTTGTTGCGACATCTCTGGATGCGCAAGAAGGAAGGAGCTTTAGTCTTATCCAGGGCCGAGTTGACTCGGTCGTGGATCTGTATGTGTGCGTCCTAGCCGAAGGCCGATGGTTCTTTGATCTCGATAATTATTTCACGGTCGCGGCGGGTGGGGTATTGCAGGAGGGGAAGCGGGGTGGTTGGGAGAAGGTCTTTCTGGGTGACCGGGCCACTCTTCTTCTTCTGTTTTTTGGAGACGACTTGGGCCCAGGTCTGAGCGTCCTGGGCTTGCTGTGGGGCGGGGAGGGAGGTAGAGGTGGTAGCGATCGAACGAAGTTGCCTAAGGTCTTTCGCGGTCACTTTTTGTTGTTTCTGGATGTCCTTGAGGGACTCAAGGACTTCTGGGGCAGTAGTTGAGGCCTCAGTAACTGGTGCTGGGGCTTCGGTTACGGGTGGGGGCGGGCATGACTCCAGTGCGGCGACTCGGCTAGCGAGGTCCGTCTGGGTGTTGGCGATGGTGGTCTGGGTCGACTGAATGGCGCCCAGTGACTGTTGGATATCGGGGAGTTCTCTTGCAAAGAAGGATACCAGTTTGCCTGAGGTGTATGCCCTTACAGCGGTCTGTGTGCTGTATTAATAGTTTGCTTCTCTGAATCCGAACTCGGTGGAGTTGTGTCCCAAGACTTTGCCGAGGTCTGAGTGAGCTAGGTCTTCTTGGATTTTGAAGAGGGCGTCGGCCTGGAGGTATGCGTGGTTGGGCATGCTTACCTCTGGTAGGGGTTTGAGAACGAGGGGAACGGGGGCGGTGGGGGGGGTGGAGGTTTCGCGACTAGACATCGCTTAGAGGATTGACGATTGAAATTTCGAAGGCGTTGTAATTTCAAAAAGTAGAGGTGAGAAGGTAGAGAGTCCTGACGAACATGAAGATGATGATGATGATTTTTCATTTCGTTTTGGTAAACTACTCTACTTCTTCTATAGCCTACCCGGGCTGTCCGCATGCAGTCAACGACTACGGCGTGTCACCCGTTTCTCCTCCAAACGAAACAAAAAAGAAACCACGCGATCAAGAAACTAAATACACGATGTCGTGCAAATACAGTAAAAAATGCGCCACAAATGGTCCCGCGAAAATAGCCTTCCCGTCCGATATATCTAGCGAGGCGAACCTTACAACAACTATCTACCGGACTCTTACGAAGAAAAGACAAAAAAGAAAAACAACGAACTAAAGTGGAAAGAGAAGATAAAAGAAATCCTCCTCACCCTGCTTGAACCTTTTCATCTAAAGGAAAAAATCGAAGAAAAAGTAAAGAAAAATCATACGCCACCCATTGTGACGGTAACAGCCTCCTCCTTCCGGGCCGCAGCCAGTGCCTTCGCTTGGATGAGAGGCAGGCATGAGGGGTTCGAAGCGGTGTGCTTTCCCTTGCAGTTAGCACACTTTAGGACCGTATCGTCGCAGAGTCGTCCGACCTTCTTGCACTCGTCGTGTCCGCAAGTATGTTTCGAGGTATGGTGTGCGTCCGCGCACATATTGCATTGTGGGGGGTTTCGGCAGCGAGCTTGGTGGTGACCAAACTCCTGGCAGTTGGTGCATCGGGTCGCAGAGTTGTAAGGGATATACTTCTCGACTCGTCTTTTGCGGGTAAGGATCGTGAGTCCTTGGAGGATGCGGTTTTCGTTGTCATCGTCTATGATCGTAATGACCAGGGAGGACGCATGCTTTCCTGTCCGATCCCTTTCGCGTAGTAACCATCGGGGGGTCTGGGCGAGGGTGATACCTTTATTGAAGTGTTCAATCTCTCTTCGAAACATGTCCGCTTCTGTTAGGGCATCAGTGTGGGAATGTGGGACGTTGTGCACCAGGTACTTCTTCCACCTGTGGTTCTTTCGAACAGAGGTGGTAGGGAAATGTTCCCTGATGGTAGCTTCGATTTTGTTGCGATAAGCGAGCACTGCAGAGGCAGTGACATCTTATATGGTGGTAAGGATGACTGAGCATTGGTTGTTCTTTCGAACAGCAGCGATGCAGAGAGCGGCTAGGGCTTTTGCAGACACCAAGGTGTCATTGACAGCATCCCTAAGCTTGACAGGGTCAAAGGTGCCAACCTCGGAAGCGGTCGTGATGATGATTTCACGGTCGCGCTTAGCGGGGTAGCGTCGGTCGCTGGCTTGTGCGGGGAGGGGGGGTACTTGTGCTGCAGCTTTCTTGGTACGTTTTGAGACCACCTGCGCCCAAGTTCCTTCGGGTGGTGGTTGCGAAGGTGTTGTGGTGCTGGCAGCGGGCACACTTGGGGCGACGTTCAGTTTTGCGATCTTTTTGACCTTTTTGGAGGTCTCCTTGGTCACTTTTTCGATTTTCTTGAGGGATTCCTCAAGAGCGTTGTTAGAGGTTTCGCAGCGGAGCGTTTGGCGGATCTCGCTTAGGTTGTCGTCGAGGGCCACGATACGGTCGCGCTGTGCATTGTGACCTTCTAGGAGGTCGGCGATGGCTTTACCTTGGGCGTTTAACTGGTCTACCAAAGCCCCCAAGGTTTGGGTTATCTTTGGCAGAGTTTCCGTTAAGAATTCCAGTAGCAGGACCTCTTGGTATACTTTGATTTCGGGTTTATCGGTTGTTAAGAGTAGCTCCCTTCTTTTGAAGAGTGCCTCAAGGTTACCGTGTTCAGCGGTGCGGGTCAGGACGGAGGCGAGCTCAACTGCTCTTTGTTCGAATGGTGAGGGGGGGGGGCGGGGTCGGCGGGAGGGGTTAAAGGAGGAGGGGGTGGAGGAGCTGGACATCTTGATAGTTATTCCTCTTTGTGTACTGTGTACCAAACCTTATCCAGGTGCCAAAGAGGAAAAATTATCGTGACGGTGTTTGAAAGCAACAGACGTGGAAATGTATCGATTTGAAGAACGGGATATGTGAACTCAGAGAAGCCTGTGACGAACATGAAGCGACCAACGACCGTCCTTAAACACCCTTCCATTTAAGAGAAATGAGTCATCTCTGACAAAGGAGATTACATAAGAAATAGAACCCGAAAGAAAGCCTTAGAAATCCCATGACTCATTCTATCATCATCTGACATGATCGTAACATTCCTAGGAGTCGTAACGGAAATGATCAGTGTCATGGTCTGAGCTCGGATCGCTGATCTCAGGCAAGATTGTCATAACACGATTACTGGCTCGATCGGCTTGAGTCATACCAACTGCAGGTCATTAGTCCCCAGGAGTTACTCAAGTTGACCCGATCATGTGAGGTACGCTTGAGAGAGGATGACGGGTGAGTCAGACCCTGACTCATCTTCATCAGAGGCGCCACATATGACTCATCCTTGGGCAGAGCCCTTTGTGACATGGTCCTTTTGCGTGGTGCCGTGGTATACTCACAGGAAGTTGCTCATATAACTAAACTCATCATCGCGCATAGGCCTTTGGTACCGTGGCTGTAACATATACCATTTTTTAGCTAGACATGTATTTCATAGGTGATGATCCCAGTAAGTGACTATCAGCACATTCTCCTTTTTACATCTCACCAATTTCCATTTCCCCTTTGTCTAGTCATGGAGGATTTGAGGTGGAGGAAGCATTTTTTCATTTGTTATCAGATTGTTCAGCATTGCCTAGTGTTGTTTTTTTAGCTGTTGTTATAAATAGGTGGTTTCTTTAGTTTTGTCGGAGGATTTCTTCTGGGCAAGCCATAATCTATGACTATATAGAGATTCTTTTGTAGACTGTGAAGAATAGTTTAGAAAATGAAGAATGAAATATCATCATCATTATCTTCTGTGTCTATACAGGCTCCTCAAGAATCTTAACAGCCCTGCTACCTTAGGGTAAAGGTACTCCTTGCTGGCCCATACTTAGGCTAGTCTTTTGTATATTGCAGCATTTGATAGTCCCCTTAGATGCTCTATGTATCCTACACCTTTCTGACCATGGAAACCATGGCTTAGTGAGACATTGCTTACACACTGATACTAGAGATACATCATCAACATATTCATGCATTGTCTGATACCTGACCATGTAAGCAAGCAGGTAAGTATACATACAAGGTTGGACTCCTTTGTAACATTGTGATATAGGATCATACTCTTGTACCATGTCACTTAAGCAAACCTCCACCCATGCAAAACCTTAACATAAGATACACTCACAGTTACTATGAGGGGTGCTTAGGCCTGCTAGTGTAATTGTAAAAAACTACCTTAGCAGCCTCACTTGCCACAATGAAAAGCTCAATTCTACTTACAGTGCCTAGATAAGTATACATAAAGTTAGGAACCCAAATAAAAAAAACTGAACCAAATGGATAACAGGTTTTCCCCTCCGATAGGATATGCAATCAACAAAACCAACACTAACTAAACTGATTACTATATTGCCAGCTTGCTTACTATACTCTGTAGCACCTGCCAGTATTCAACATGGTGCCAACAGTCCTCTTATCGCCTAGAACTAGTGAAGGTAGTTTTGAGTAGAGGAGACAGACTTTATTTTTCGTTGATGTAACTAGACACTCACTTAGGCCAGGTATTTCGGTGTAGATTTTTGGGTATTTCTTTTTCCTTTGTTTTTCCAAATAGTTTTTCCTTTGTTTTTTCACTTTTAGGTATACTATAGTATAGGACTACATGCTGGTTCTTTTGTAAACTATGAAGAGTAGTTTAGAAAATGAAGAATGAAACATCATCATAATTATCATCTGTGTCTGGGCATACTTATTTACATCTTCAAACTACACCATAAATATTAGTTCTTAGCTATCTCTATATATGCTCCCCTGTCATAACAATGTTAAGATGAATGTACCCTCCCCATCTCCTCCTATTCCTAGGCTATCCAGGAATAAGTAAAAGCCTCTATCCAAACTCTGAAGAAGTTTTACAGAGACCCTCTTCGTCTCCCTATGTTGCAGGTCATCGAACAACAACCCAGCCTCGCATAGGATAAGAATCAGATCACAGAAAAGATAATTATCTTGTCCCAGGTTGAGTTCTTCTCTTGCAACCTGCCTATACCCGTACATTCCCTTGGCAAGATCTAATAGGCTATATCCTCTATCTAGGCTGGCTAAGCAGCTATCAAACACTGCTTCAATAACATCAAGGCTTCTGTTTCCTGCTCTAGTTCTCCTATCACCTTCGCTCAAGCATGCCCTACCCCCACTGACTAACCACTCTCTAATTCCATGAAGAAAATATGGTTAGAAACTACCAAAACTCCCAAAGTAGTGAAGAAGCACACCTCTATACCATATACCTTGCCCACCGCCCCTGCATCTACCTATGCCAGTGAGGATACCTGGGCATAGGTCATTCAAAAAAACTAAGTTAAAGCTTCAGCTGCACTGCCCCCCTCCACTAATTTATTTCCCCCTTCCCCATACCCTTCTAAGGGCGAGAGAGAGATATTAGTCAACTTTAAGGGAGAGATTCTCTACTTCAACCTAATCACCCTCTATGATGATATCAATAAGGCTCTCATCAACAAAAAAGGACCGTCCACCTGCTGTGTCTGCTTAATCCACCAGGTTGGCCCCAGCAACATTTTCCTATCCATCATAGACAACACCACTGCCCAACAAGTACTTACCTACAAGGCGACTATCGAGGAAGCTGTCCAAAACCACTTCCTCAATACTACCAGCCTGCACTGAAATGTCCTTCATAAGAAGTATATTGTGCATAATGTGCTAACCCTTATCCCTAACACCTGTGATGTAGAGTACATGACCAAGATCAGGAAAGAGATTGAGATGTACAACTATGGAGTACTCGTTACCTAAACCCTATGCTGACTGGTATCCAAGGACAAACTCATTGGTAAAACTGCTTCCTCCCTTATAGTTACAATGATCATCAACAACAACTACTACTACATCTCTCAGGGACTGTCTATCCTTAACAAAGTCGGCAGGACCAAACAATACCTTTCCATCTCCTATGCTATATAGTACATGCGCTACTGCCATTATGGCCCCTATGAGCTCCATTGTATGTACCCACTACAATGCTACCTTTGCACCAGCCCCTGTACTCTCTTCAGCTACTTCTGCAGTAATACAGACTGCAAATGCAAATGAGGATCATGCGACTACATGGTGTTCATATGTGCCGAATGTCTTGCCCCTGACCCTGCCATCGATCCTACATACCCTGAGTATCTCAAGGCCCTGGCTGCCTAGATCCCCTCCCTGTAGGTCTTTTTTTATTTCCTAAGGATAGATATCTTGAGTTACTCAGTAACTGTTTCTTTGTATTAGGTTTTTTCAGGTTTATTATTTTCTTATGCTTGTTTGACTTATATATACTTATAACTCATAGTCTACTAGTTGGTCTAAGGTTTGACTACCTAGAGAGGAGTAGGAGGGTTATAGCCATTTTTCACATTAGTTACTTTATCACTTATATATTTTTCTACTTTGTCCTGCAATGGGTGTGACCAGTCATATGGTTTAGATTGTGATACTTTTTCCTTTGTTTTTTCTTTTTGGTTCCATTTAGGTTAGAAATAGGTGATATGCCATAGTTGAGGACTATATGTGGACGACCCAGGTAGATATATAAGGGGAGTTACTTATCGAAATAGAACTGAAACATCATCATCATTATATTCTGTATCTAGTAAGGCTCATTGTGATGAACCGTGGTTATGTACTTTCATACTTGTTATGTTCTCCTTGTATTTCCTACTGTCATTGATGTTCTTTGTTACTCCGCATTATGAATCATAAAGTATGAATCATGAAGTATCACTTAGTCATGTATAGTTAGTTATTTTTAGCTGTCTACCTTACAGAAGTTATGAGAACAGTATTTAGATTGAATGACGTATAGGAAAGGGTCATGTGGACAAAACAGGTTTTACAGAGACTGCTATAGAAGGGAGGCAGTGCTCTTGGCAATTGGTATATAAGGAGAAAAAAATCTATATGGTCATATAATTGTTTTCTATCTTCTTCCCTGCTAGTTATGTACATGTAAAACTCGATAATTAGGAAAATAAAATACTCTTTTTCTTCCTTCTTCATGTAGTATCTTAAGTATACACCATAGGAATAAAGAGTTATTCCCACAAACCTTCAGTATATTATGGCCTTGCTCTTTATGTATCTCTTAAGTCCTCCAAAGAGTTCTGTATCTTCTTCCATCCTGATTTACCCCTAAACCCTAATACACACTAGGAATTAGTTGTATCACTGAAGGAGTTATCCTTTACACTCACTCACATCTTCAAAATACATCATAACTATTAGTTCTTAGCCTTTAGCATCTTGCTCCCCTTATAGCAACAATGTTAAGATACAACGATCACCCCCCCTCTCATCATTCCCCTAAGCTGTCCAAGAATATATACAAGGTGACCTCTATACTCTCTCTGAATCCTTTAGAGACCCTCTCTACAATGCAACTGCCATGGTGATCAGAGAAGATCCACACAAAGACCATTTCACATATACATATGACATACCGGTAGAGAAGATCGTCTTCTCATCTCAACTGGAATTTTTCTCTTGTACCCTGCCTATACTTCTACAGTCTATTAGCAAGATCCAAGAGGATGTATCCTTCATCCAGGTAGGCCAAATTACTATCAAACAATGCTTAAATGACCTTGCCACCACTGTCGCCTGCTATGCCTCTACTCGCACCTTGGCCAAAGCAGCCCCTGCCACTGCCAACCAACTACTGTGTAACTCAAACAAGAACATACAGTCAGTAACAAACAAAACTGCCAAAGCAGTCTAGAAGCTTACTTCCACACTGCCAACCACAACCCCAGCCCCAGCGCCCACCACTGCCAATGAGAATACCTATGCCCAGGTTGGGTGAAAAAACAAAGGTAAAACTACGGTAATACTGCTCCCATACACTAATACTGCTACCCCTCCTAAATGTCCATCTAACAGGGAGAGAGAGATAATCATCAACTTAGATGGAGAAATTCCTTCTTTTAACCCTCTTACCATCTGTGACGATATCAACAAAGTGCTCATCGACAAAAAGCACCCTCTACCTGCCACATCTCTTCTGTTCACTAGGCAGGACCATATAATATCTATCTCTCTATCATAGAACATGTTACAGCCAGGGTACCAAGGGCCCACGCGCGATGATGAGTTTAGTTAGATGAGCAACTTCCTGTGAGTACACCCCTGCGCCACGCGAAAGGACCACGTGACAAAGGGCTCTGCCTCAGGATGAGTCATATGTGGCGCCTCTGATGAAGATGAGTCAGGGTCTGACTCACCCGTCATCCTCTCTCAAGCGTACCTCAC
>JABYPW010001155.1:0-17361 GCA_016880775.1 Phymatotrichopsis omnivora
TTCCCGCGCTTAGTCAAGGCTAACGGCAAAGCCACACCATGCCATGTCACGCCACAAGGTCATGTGACAGAGGATCGTCTCCAGAGCGCTTAACACAATGGTGAAGGGTAGAGATGGCATACTCACACGTTGACAATCTAAGCGTAACCTCCATCATAGCGCATCGTCCAGGTACCTTGACGCTGACCACTACCGGTGTTCATAACACTACGCCCCTTCTAAGGCGCATGGTCCCCATGCGCATAGGAGTTAGCTTTATGTCGATTCTCCGTTCCCCTCTGAGAGCAACCGAGGTGGAAGGACGGTTTCCTGCAGCCCATAGGGGGAGATCATCCCAACTCGATGGAGCTTAAAGGGGACTCAGGATCATGCGATGGACACAATGGTGTCGCCCCACTGCATTAAAGGGAAACTAACTGTGGAGGAAGGAGCGTTTATACATACCTCAATTCCTCCGTCTTCGCTTGCGTGGTGGAGCCTCCTCTGACTCAGTGGCTTGGCGTTCTGCCTCTGGATGGGCCTGTTGAAAGGTCAAAAGAGCGTCGATGGGTTCGCCGTTAACTAGCAGTGACTCCAAGGGTTCCCAACTCCCCTCATCCCGAGAATATCCTTCCCACAACACAAAGTACTCCACCCTCTTAGTTTTCCTGTTGTTCCGGACTTTGGTGATTTCCGAAATGAAGAAGTAATTTTCGCCTTCCTCAATTTCGGGAGCTGGAGGAGGATGAAGAGGGAACCGATTCGAAACGTAATAGGGTTCCAACCTCGAGACGTGGAAAACAGGGTGGATCTTCCAAGAGAAGGGAAGTTTGAGTTTGTAGGCCCGAGGCCCGATGGGTTTGATTACCTCGAAGGGGCCTGCAAACTTTGCATCTAGCTTGCGGGAAGGTCGGGAGGGGGTGATATCATCACGCTTAAGGAGGACGCGGTCTCTGGGCTTGAGTTCGGGGAATGGTAGGTGAGACTTGTCGTACCACGCAACCATTTTCTTCTGTGCATCGAAGAGTCGTTGCCTGATGGTGGTCCATTCTCTGGTTAAGGACTCACTTCCCCGGTAGGCAGAGACAGTTTGAACTGCGTCAAGCGAAGGATGATACCCAAAATTGGCAAAGAAGGGGGACACCCCAGTGGAGGAGGACTTGGCGTTATTGTATGCGAATTCTGCTAGGGCGAGAAAGAAAACCCAATCCGATTGCTCAAAGTTGACATAGGTGCGGAGGTAAGCTTCCAGGACCTGGTTCAGCCATTCCGTTTGTCCGTCGGTTTAGGGGTGAGCAGCAGTGCTCTTTGACAACTTAACCCCGAGCTGATCCATCACATGACCCCAAAAGGATTCGAACTTAGGGTCACGGTCGGAGACGATGTTGGCAGGAAGGCCATGATGTCTCCAGATCTCACGGACGAAAATGTTAGCGAGGTGCCTGGAGTCGACATTAGGGCCGAGAGGGATAAAGTGCGCCATCTTAGAAAACCGATCAACGATCACCCATATTTGGGTGAAGCCGTCAGAAGGAGGGAGGTCCGTCACGAAGTCCATGGAGATCGATTCCCACAGCCTGTAAGGAATCTCCAACGGAAGCAGCTGCCCATAGGCCTTGTGTCGGCGGGCTTTATTCCGTTGGCACTGGTCGCATGCAGAGATATACTCGGCTATATCCTGCCGTCGATGTGGCCAGTAGAAATCTCTGTCGATAAGATCAAAGGTCTTATCTCGGCCTAAGTGGCCTGCCGTGGGGTGATCGTGCCTGGACTTGAGAACCTCAGTGCGAAGAGATGGGGGTACATACCACAGGCCATTCCACATCGGAAGGCCGTCATGAACACTGTAGGGTTCCTGTGGCGAGCTCAGAATGCGTTGGCATTCAGGGTCAGCAGCAACAGCTTCTCTCAAGGCTTGATAAAAGGAAGGATTGAGCAAGGTATAACTTTTCTCAATCGCAGCGATATACTGTCCTTTCTTGAGGAAGAGAAGACCGAGCTCTGGTGCCCCCTCCGTAGGGACGTGGTCCCCACGTCTGCTCAAGGCATCAGCCGCGTCATTGGACTTACCTGGCCGATACACTACCTGGAAATCGATGGTGCCCAATTTCTCCATCCACTGAGCCTGTCTCCTGGAGAGGAGCCGAGTGGTCGTAAAGTACTCCAGGTTCTTGTGGTCCGTTATCACCAGCACTGGATGAGCTGTTCCCTCACACCAATGTCTCCATTGCATGTAAAGGCAGTCGAACACTGCGAGCATTTCCTTGTCATAGATCTCGTAATTCTGCTCCGCTGGTTCAAGTTTGCGAGAGTGGAAGGCCAAAGGGCGAATAGAGCCATCAGGAAACTGGTGCGACAGCATGCCCCCAAGGGCAAAGTCACTGGTATCGGTTTCGGCTTGCAAGGGGGTTTGAGAATCGTGGTGGACAAGGATGGGCGCAGAGGTGAAGAGGGCCTTAAGGGTCTCAAAGGCAGATTGCTGCAGAGACCCCCAGGTCCAGGGCTGGTCTTGTTTGGTGAGGTTTGTCAGGGGCGTCGCGATCTTCGAAAATCCTTGGATGAAGACCCTATAAAAGTTGGCGAGGCCCAAAAACGAACGGACGTCTCGAACCGTGGTGGGAGTAGGCCAATCTCGGACGGCTTGAATCCTATCCTCCGAAATGCTAATGCCCTTGTCGGAGATGATGAACCCAAGGAATTCCACTTCATGGACCGCCCAGACGCACTTGGCGGGCTTGAGTGCCAGCTTGTGTTTGTCAAGGCACTTGAGGACTTCTTGCACAAGGCGGTCGTGTTCTTCCTTGGTTGCGGCGTAGATTAGGATGTCGTCCTGGTAGATGAGGACACCTAAATCGAGGAGGTCGCAGAAGATAGTGTTCATCATTTCTTGGAAGACAGCAGGGGCATTGCAGAGACCAAATGGCATCACCAAATACTCGTACTGGCCGTAACGAGTGCGAAAAGATGTTTTCCACTCGTCACCCTCGGCAATGCGAATGAGGTTGTAGCCGTTCTTGAGGTCGAGCTTGGTGAACCACTGAGCATTACCAATTCGGTCTCTCAGTTCGCCCATAAGGGGCAGAGGATAGCGGTTCTGAATAACGATCTTATTCAGACCTCGGTAGTCGACGCAAAGGCGAAGGGAACCATCAGCCTTCTTCACGAACAGGATAGGAGCGCCTGCGGGAGACTTGGAGGGCCTTATCTTTCCCTCCTTGATCATCCGATCAAGGTACTCACGCAGGGCCTGGAGCTCAGTCTCAGATAGACGGTAAAGCGGGCCCCAGGGAGGAGTCGTTCCTTCCTTCAAATCAATTTTGCAGTCCCATTCCCGGTGGGGAGGGAGCGAAGAGGCTAGTCGTTCGGAGAAGACAGCAGGATAGATTTGTTCCCACTTATCACCTTCAGAGGTCAAGGAGATGGAAGACCGCATGAAGAGCTCAGCAAAATTGCCCACTGGAGCTCTAGTCATGGCGGCACACCAACGACGGACAACTCCTTCATTGACTGGGGTGTCTACCCACCCAAGCAGTCCGCCACCGACAGCTTCGGAGTTGGCGTAGAAGTCGTCATCCTTGATCAATTCAAATGCCGAGGCCATTTGGACAGAAGGCGTCACAAGATGGCTCTTGCATTTGGAGGAGGGGAATCCCACGAGAACAGCCCGGTCATAATCGACCTGTGGTTCATGATCTTGGAACCACTTGACAGGAAGATATATGTCCACGTCTGGAGGCATAGGGCCAACGTCGAAATCGATGAGTTCGCGATGGTTGAGGACCTGCATTTGAAGCTTCGGCGTGTAGTACCACTCTTGCCGGCAGGAACCATCGTAGGCGAAGACGTTGACCGCCTGGGACCGTTTCTTCTTAGGGACAGGGAGCCGATCCGAAATATATGCACGGGTCACTCCATTGTCCAACTTGGCTGTAGCTGTGATCACGTGTACTTGGGGACCCTCAACTGTATGAGTTTTCCAGCGCAAAGTGACTGGAACCGTAACACACCTGCCTTGGGCAGGGCCTTCTTTGGAGGAAACTATGGTTGACATAATGGCGGTAGCGAATACGTTCCCTGATCTCTCCCGGGAAACTCGTGGCCGGAGCTCGCTATACGTCTTGTCCGCAAGGAGGTTGTTTCGAACAGTGGGAGTTGGAAATGCGGTGGGAGGAAACTGATAACTAGGGGGGTGCAGTAAAGAGTGGTGGTCTGCTATACGGCCAGCGCATTTCGACCCGGAACGGGTCCTCCTCAGGCAGAACTTGCAAAAGAAAAGAAACACAACCTCTAATCAACGCCTCTAAAAAAAGAAGGAAAATAATACATGAGGGTATCATAACAGTCGTAAGAAAACATTAGGTCATAACACATCGCTCATGGGTATCATGAATTACATTATCCTCAATGCTGGCAGGCCCACCCACCGAGAACGCAACAATGGTTGCGAACACCAGCTCCTTAGTAAAGAGAAGAGCACAAAGAAAATTTCAAACAATGGTCTTTAAGGAAATTTCGTGCAACAAATTCGATGTCTCAAACCAACTGGGTCTTAAAGGAAACAAAGAACAAAGGAAAACGGGAGAGGTGGTGTGGGATGCCACAAAGAAAAGGAGAGGGGCACTTACACCATGGGGATGTCATCCCCATCCTTCCAGTCGTCCGGGAGGTCGACCACTTGGGCTGCAGAGGTCTTTTGCTGCTTTGAGGATGAGGAGTTCCCATCATCATCTGCCTTGCGCTTGGTTGACGTGGACGCAATCTTCACGGCAGAGATGGAGAATTTCCTTGTAGAGTAGCAGTCCTTAACACTATGGTATTTGGACAAGCAGCGCAGACAGGCCTTGTTTTTCTTAGCCCACTCCTTTTCTTCCTCAGTGAGTTGAGGAAGCTTCCCTTTGTCCTGGGAAGAGGACCCGGAGGGACGTTTGTCCTGGGTCTTTTTGGGCTTGTTCGAGGAGGAGGGCTGGGCCGTACTCTGCTTGGTCGTTTGTCCCTTATGGGACTCCTGGATGGCCACCCAGGCATCCTCCATTGCCAGGCCCACTTGGACCACACGAGATAGCCATTCTGCGGCCGGAGTCTCGTGGGTGGTCTGGGCCGCCATCGCCAGGCGGAGATCTTCCTTCAGGCCCCTCTCAACCCAAAACTTGAAGGACTCTTGGTCGCCTTGGACGACCTGGTTGAGAGCCTCCATGTGGGTGAGGTAGGAGAGGATGCCCTTGGTCTGTTTGGCATTGATCATCTCCCTGATGGCCTGGGGCTTGGTGGCAAAGGCTCCGAAGTATGTCTTCATGGCCTCCATAAAGTCGTCCCAGATGGTGGTTTGCTGGGTCCAGCGATGAGAGTTCGCTTGCCACCAGATTCTCGCCGTACCCATCATGTACGTCGAGGCGAATCTGGTTTTGATCCAGTCGTGGGGAAAGGCATGTGACTGGAGGGCAAAGTAGTTCTTGCACTGCTCGATGAACTTCCTTATGTCCTCAGCCTTCCCTGAGAACTTTTCGGGATCAGCTGGCTTGGGACCCTTGAACGAGGTAGTGGGGACAGGAGGCGGAGCCGGAGTGCTGCGGTTGGAGGGAGGAGCTGGTGGGGCAGTTTGCCCAAGGACTTCCTGCATGATCCGCCGGACGTCACTCTCATTGAGCGGACGAGGAGAGGTCGGGCGGGGAGGTGGTGCAAAGGAAGCGTAGGAGGTTTCCCTTTGCCTCCGTGAAGGTCCTGCAAAGGCAGAACGAGGCGCAGGGGGTGGAGGAGGAGTAGGGGAGATGGGTCGGGAAGGCAGCCTAAAGGAAGGCAGACCCATTCTAAGGCCTCTGGGCCTGGGAGGAGGAGCAGTGACATGAGTTGCTCCGTCATCTATGTCGATGACCTCATCCGGGTTCCTAGACACCGGAGGAGAGACGATCGAACCATAGTGCTCCTTGTACTGATAGTACAAGTCCTTCCACAGCTTGGCGTCGTCGGTGGCCTTCATTAGGTCTTCCCTAAGCTTGACCACATCTTCCTTCCTCAGCGTAGACCTAGCAGAGAGGGCTTCGTTCTCTGCCCTAAGCCGCAGGACCTGATCCTGGGCCTCGCTAAGCCTAGCCTGGAGGGGGACCTCACCCTGCTCCAGGACTTCTACTCTGGCCTTTGCTTCAGCCAGGCTCGCTGTCAGAGTGGCGATCTGCTCGTTTGGGGAAGCCAACAAGTGCAGAGCCTGGTCTGCCAACTGCTGACGAAGATCTGACAATTTCTTGTTCAGATCTTGCACTACATCCTGATGTGCTTTGTTCAGGGTGTTGGTGTAGTCAGCTTCCCGCTGAGCAAAGGAGTCTCTCTCCTTCTGTATTTGCTCTATCGCAGACAGGAGGAGACTCGTCATGGACGGGGGAAAAGCCACGGACAGCTTGGGGAGGGGCTTGTTGATGTTGCGATGCAGCAAAATGGTGGCGTATAGGATCGACGCCACATCATCGCGTTGTTTCTGAAACTCCTCCTCTGTATCCTGAAGTGCCCATTTAAAGGGCTCTTCCCCGAGAAACTGCCAGGCCTGGTGCAAGGCCTTGATCGTTTCGACGTAATTGTCGACAACGACCTTTTGATGTTTGTTGACATAGGTCAACTCGGCAGTGGTGAGAGTGATGGTGGCCTCCTCATGCATAGAGATATTGGAGGCCTTCAAACGGGTGGTCCGCACTGTGTGGGCCGAGGGGTTGGTGAGCTGTGTGCCCACGACAATCGCAAGAGAGGATGCATCAGGCATCGGAACGTCGGAAGAGGAAGAAGCCATCTTCTTTAAAGAATATAGTGTGACGGATCACCCTATATGGTTCGTATATGACTCGGTAAGGACACCTCAGGCACGCTTCGCAAACGCTACTGAGTAAACTCAGATATCTCGGCTAAATGAAAGCTCAACTGGAAGATATTGTTCCTACGACGAACAGGGCGGACTTCAAGTGTTGAAGACGAGAAAAGACGAATATATTCTTTAAGGCTCGAAGATAACTCAAAGGCTCGTACAATGGTACTCGCAGAGAAGACTAAGTAGCTATCGCTAAAGAAGGAAAGAAGGAAAGACACAAGACAAGAAAACCCATGCGCTTATATATCCCAACCTTCACCCGAGCTGACAAAGAGATGACAAAGGAAATAGAAACACAAAGAACTAAGACCCGTTCTAGACCATCTCCTGATTCCTAATCGCCGAAACCTGTAGAAGAGTCTGAAGAGGACAGGACACGATTAGTACTCAATTTGACTATGATCGCCTACCACACTCTCGGGCCTCACTCCCGATTTGTGATAGTCTCTCGCGATACGAGTCCGATCGCCCGATCATGACCTCATGGCTGACTAGGCCAATGTCGCGTCATGCCGATAGCCGATCACGTGCCCATGGGGCTGACTTCCCGCGCTTAGTCAAGGCTAACGGCAAAGCCACACCATGCCACGCCACGCCACAAGGTCATGTGACAGAGGATCGTCTCCAGAGCGCTTAACACAATGGTGAAGGGTAGAGACGGCATACTCACACGTTGACATTCTAAGCGTAACCTCCATCATAGCGCATCGTCCAGGTACCTTGACGCTGACCACTACCGGTGTTCATAACAATTGTGGTCATCGGTTGTATTCGTTTATGATATATATGATAATACGCTAAACTTGTTCAGTAAACCTAAGTTAAATCGCTAATTACCCTTCTTAGGACTATAGCATAGGCACAGAAATTTGCTAAAGCTATAAAACCTGAAACTACCTGGTAATTCATGGTATTTGGACTAGAGCTAAGGAGGATTTAAACCTATAATATTATGTGTTACTGTATAATAACACTAGGACAGCTATACTACTATGCCATCCTCATCCGTATATTATAATAGAGAGTATTATTCTAGAGATTATTTTGTCCTATACTCTCTTATACTTAGATAAGATATCTATATTCCTTATTACTAATTTACCTTAAACTTTAGCTACTAGATAAAGATATAGTTTATAGTATTGAATGAGTTATCCTTTACCCTATATTTAATCACTAAGAAAATTACTAGTAAAGAAGATATATAAGAACTCAATTGACATTTTATGTCATCTGTAATCCTCTAAGAACTATAGGAGGAAATACCTTAGTTTACCATAGAGGATATAACATAGTTACTATAAGCTATAAACTCTATATATCCTATAGAAGAACTCAGAACAGGATATAGAGAAGCTTAAGCATCTCTCCCTAGCAAAGTAACTACTAAGTCCACTTTAGCTTAGAAGTACAAATTAGACAAATCCTACCCCCTTCTCTCTCTGTAGAGATACTCTCTCAAGGACTATAGAAATCTTAACAGGTTAAGTATCTAGTTTGTAATTAGAAAGTCAACCTAGTTAGACATAAAAATGTTAGAAAATGAGGTAGCAATAAGTATTTAAAAGGGTAACCAAACTATAGTATAGTAAAGGATTTGGTATCTGAAATAGTTACAGACAAATGTATATAGATTATTCTGTAAAGATTATTACTGCACTATATATTTTACAGACCAAATCTACTTCAACCACTCAGTACCTTGGAAAGTAAGTGGTAATAGTTACCCTTGATATAGACAAGACACCAGTGCTATGTTTATGACTATAGCCTGAAGTTAATGCACTAATAGTAAACTTTTTGTTAAATGAGGAATTGGAGAATGCTGTCCTCAATTTCTTGGAACATATTAGGAAATCTCATATGAATTATCTTACAGTTAAGGTTACTGTTTTCACAAAACACAACTAATTCGCTACCAAAGTGAAGATAATTTAGTACTTTACTTTACAAGGAAGACATTGTTGTAATACATCAAGACTCACTAGTTACTATACTTCTGTTAGACAAGCTTAGGATTTTGATACTTCCTACCTTGGATCAAGAATAGATGAGATTCTGGCAGTAAACAGATACAGGCATTAGTAAATGTCCAGAAAAGTAAAACTTCCAGAACTACTAGAAGACCCCGAAAAAGCATACCTTATACTGGGGGTTGAAGAACTAATATTCTTTCAAGATATCTACAAATTTAAGGCCTAAGCATAGGTACAATATCAAATAATTAGGAATGAGAACAGGGAGCTCTATAATACTAGTATTGACAAGGAAGAACAGATTGAAAGTCTAAAAGAACAGTCCACACTCTAGCTTATTAGTTTCTCGCGTCATTTTCCTATGTTTCTCACTGGCTTCATTTCTTGCTGGAGATCTTTGCAGCAGGGTAGCATTCTCACCCTAAGACTAGTGAAAAGATGTGTAGCGCGAGTCATAAGAGGAGGACGGTAAGGCTTCTAGTAAATGAGGAACCCCGCTCGCACCAAGTCTTGGCTAGTTGACAGCAATTTTCTTTAAAGCTGCTGGCACCATAGCAGCAATGCAGCTGGGAGACGGGTGAGGCCATCTGCGTCTGTCTTGTTAGCGATCTTCTGCTTCTCACATATATTCTACGCAGTCTCTGCAGCCAGGAAGCCCCCGACTTCCTGGCTACTCGGTATGGAGTAATGTATAGCACCGGGAAGCGAGACATCATGGGGAAGCAAGACGATGCCGCGTAACAACAAAAAATTATATTTCCTTCACAACTAAGTCTCACGTTATAGAGAGAGAAACATTAAGTTACAAATAAAACCAGGCGAAAAGTTCTGCATTGCCAGATTAGCGGATTTCTGAAAATTGGAAGAATTATTTTGGGGTATAGGCAAAAAATACCAGTTTAAAGCTACCCTCCTTTCCCTAGCCGTAACTCTTTGTCTACTTCCGAGAGTGCAAAGACATCTGTAAGGACTGATCGGGTAGTCACCGGTTTTAGTTCTCGAGGAAATTGAGGATCGGAGGAGGGTGGGATCGCTAGGGACATCTTGGTGACCTTGGTGTACTTCTTGTTGCTCGTACTACACTACCATTCCCAACCCCGAAATCCAAGATATCAACTGCAGAATCAGGATTTGAAAACCGAATAGGCTCTTTTTGGGTAATCTGTGCCTTTTTCTGTGGTTTCCCAGTAATTGCCGCGGTTTTTTTTTTTTTGACTAGGACTCGCACTTTCGCAACCCCTTCCGGTGTTTGGCCATTCTTTCTTCTCGCAACCGAGTTAGGTCCTCAACGGTAATAACCCAAACTTCTGAGATTACGTTTATCCATTTTGCTTACCTTAACTTCCTCGTACTTTAGCCTAATCTGGTGAATGGAGTGTAGATGGATATCATTTTGTATTAAAGCGTCCTCGGCAGTATGGGAGAAATGTACAACAATCGCACAAATCGAATCTTCTGAGACTCCGCTACATACTAATGAGAGGGCTCGATTAGTCTAAAGACGTAACTCATGCTTTCTGTGGGGTATCTGCTTAAGGCTAGCTGGAAAAGTTTGTTGGGTCGGGGTAGGGGCGAGTCGGTGTCGCAATTTTCCTAGGATAAGTTTCGGACGTAAAGGAATAATCCAAGTGGCTTCGAATGTATGGAGAATATTTGCCACTGTATACGTCTACTTGCGAGCCCGAAAGAGCGATAGATAGAATAAAATGTATCGAATTGAAGCGTTGGTTACTTGCATGAAACCGTCAACTCCCTTGCCGTAGTAATTCTGAAGTCTGAAGAGGGCCAAATAACCCAACATCGACAGGTTGAAGGAGGTGTGTACTGTGAGAAGGTAAACAGTGAAGAATTATGTTATTTTCGAAGCAGTAGTTACAGAAACTGAAGCGAATATGCGAGGTATGGCCATCGACCATAAGTAGTCCTAGTGCATTGTCAACTTTTGGCTCCGTATGTGGATCAAAAAGTTCCGTTAACCACTTATATCCAAGTTCCTCATCTGCCCAACCCTTTGGAGAGCAAGCGAACATGGATCTTTTTCTCCAACATCCAAACCGATGTGCGAACCACCATAATGTGCACTGCCTTTGTGCACAATAAATGGCGGAATTGAATAGCCGGCAGCACATACAGCTTCAATTGCTGTGACCATTTCACGCATCCTATCATGCGTAACTCGCGTATTTTTGCGTCCTTTCCAGCAAATCACCTTTGACTTACTTGAAATCCCTATCAAGAACCCTTTCTCGTCTATGCTGAAAATTTGGTAAGGCTGTAGATTATCTTCTCAAATAATCTTGCCAACCTTAAAAATGATCACGGATCGTTCGAGGACTACTGGCATATGCACGTTGGCAGTCTAAAGATGTCACATACTTTGTAGCAAGTTTTGAACGACAATCGAGGAATCGAGTAAGCCAGTTTTTATCCAATTGCTTTGGTCCTCGGTGTGCTTGGGATTGCATTTGTGCCAAAGAGGTTACCATACCACGTAGCAGGCTCACTATCACGTGATAGATACCAATATCCGGCGATGCCTCCGGCGACCCTATTCCCGCCACACCTCCAATACCCAAAAAATCTAAAATTGCGTTCCACAAACCCCTCATGCCCCCAGGGGAAGGAGGGGAGTTATGGCTGTTTGAGGGGGGGGTGTTTCAAGGCTGTATTTTTCGCCTATTTCCAAAAATAACTCTTTCAATTTCCAGAAGTTCTGAGATCGCAGAATTTTTCGCCTGGTTTTATTTGTCTAGTAAATTTTCTCTCTTTATAATGCGATACGTAGTTGTGGAGGAAGTATAATTTTTTGTTGTTGCGCGGCATCGTCTCGCTTCCCGGTGCCATACGTTGCTCAAGTGCTTATAACACTCAAAGTAGTGTACACTCTACACTCGTACGTTCAGCGTTCCCCTGCGGCCTCAACCGCCAAGCGTCAAAGACAAAATAAATCGGGTTCTTTTCCGCTACTAAATTTTGGATACGCTACCCATTTCTACCAAGTCTAGCCTAATCGGCTAATTTGTTCGCCAGACCGTTGTCATAGATCGAGTAGTCTGAAATTCAATCTAGGGTATTCAGAACTGGTGAGTAAGCCGCCAACAAGATATTAGAATACTCAACGTCAATATTTAACATCTCGATGTCTAATGTGAAGCGACAACGACACATAATTCCAATCACAGAATACGCAGCCAAACAAACGAGGGAGGGGTGGGCGAAAGGCCGGAACACAAAATTACAATCTATCCGACCTGAAAATCCTTCTCAATTTTATCGAAGAGATCCGTCCGTACTCCGTACAACAGTGGGACAAGGTTATGAACAGATAAAACAGCTATGCCGAAACCCATGGATACCAAACGAGGAGAAAAGATAGCCTTCGCTGCCAATGGTACAAAATGTATCAGAATAAGAAACCGACAGGCCATCCTCCTCTACAACCGCATATTCATGAGGCGAAGCAGTTGAACACGGTTATGCAAAATGTAATTGCAATGGTTGAATTGGATGATTTACAAGTCGACGACGAGCTTAACGACGATAATTAAGCAATCGACAATCCTGGGAAAATCAATTTTGTAGTAGACGTTCTCCGGAATTATCGTGGAATGCTTGCAGTGGACGAGGTGCAGAATTGCTGTTTTAAGTTGGCGCATGTAGGCAATCACATGGGCTCTAGAAGATATTTGAATGTTTGAAAGCACCCCCCATCAACCCTTCTTCGTGACGTGAATCTGAAAGGGGTGTATTTGGCTCTAGAAGGGGATTTAGGGTAGGCTACCTCGGTATCATATCCAAAATTTAGCAGCGGAAAGGCACCCAATCAGTGGGAAGGCATCCTTTTCAAATTTATCCACGGAGAGACATCTTCTAAACATGTCACTTTGAGAGATCGCTATAAATTTATCGCCTCATAGCACCCCGTTATGCTTTCCACCTTACTAATTTACGTCGTTTACAAATTGGGCAGATGCATTAGTGAACATTCGATCGTGTTAGGCAAGAATAGTATGTACATTTAATGGTAGATGCATCTCTCTGCGGGCAGACAGCCGAGTGGCCGGGAATTGTTGAGTCAGGAATTCATTTCTAGAGCTGCACACTGACTGGAGTAGATGATAAGTAGCTAACACGCATGTCCCCATCACACAGGTATATTTACATGTACTAGCACTTGTAATCACTGGCTGACCCGGTGCGTGTTTCCTGCAGTTGCATTGCTGCCGATCCACGTAGCCTGCTGACTCACCCTTCCTTAGCACCCATATCCCAACAAACTCACCGCGCCTCCTCCTCCTCCTTCCATCCTTCATAAACACGATGACCACCTTTGCGCCTCCCACCCCTCTTTCGCAACGCCGAAAGCAAATCTTCGAGGCTGTCTTCCCTCCCTCGACCTCCTCGCTTCCCACGCCGCCTGTGAACCTTCCCCCGCAGCCCACTCACAACTACAATACTCGCCACCACCCGAATCCGCCCGTCACTCCCATCCCCGGCTCCGTCTCGCTGCTTCCGGATCCGGCAGTAACTGGTGCAAGGACCTCCAGAGCCTGGGCCCTCGCGACGGGCTATCTACGGTTTGGGGATGACAATTTTCCGCAGAACTTTGGCGAGTGGATTCATGGGGCAAAGCCGCCCGGGAAGGATGTGAGGGATGCGTTGGGCCTCCTGGTCTCCAATGATGATGGAGCCGCTGATTTGGATGGTGGAAGAGGCGAGAGTTTATGTGATTGGTATGTTTGTGAGGTGCGACGGCACTTTTTGGATATTGTTGCGAGGGGCATTGAGATTCCGGAGGTGACGTTCTCCCCTTGTGCATGCATGCATGCATGCATGCATTTCTACATAAATGTATGCATCTTTCCTTATACCGACGCTAATTGGTTGAGCAGACCTACAACAACCCGAGAGAAGTCCTCGAACGCATCCTCTACAAGCTAACCACTGCACAAGACATCTACTTCTTCGTCTTCAAAAATTATCTCCTCCCCTCTTCCTCGCCCATGAAACAAAAGCGCAAATCTCGCAAACGTACCGATGACGATGACTTCAACGACGATCCCCGCGTGCAAAACTTCAAGCGCTGCTTTAACTGCATTGTCTCCTACGTCCTTCCTGATCCACAATGGAGCAGCCTCGTTTACACAGTCTTCCTTGACCTTTGTGGTGTTGCCATTGGGCTGCCTGACAAAGACAAGGCCGAGGAGAAAGAGAAAGATGAAATGGATCTTGAAGACAGTTTTGAAGCCGAGGCTAAGGAAGCTGAAGCTCTTGAGAGAATGGGGGAAGATTCGGAATTCTTTGAAGAAGCATCGACTCAAATCGATGATTCATACCTAGCACACAAAGACCGAAAGGTATCTGAACATGAGAACACGGATAAAGCAAACAGCAAGAAACGGAAGCAGGCGAGGGACAAGGTCCTCGAGATATGGTGTAGCATGGAGAAACTTGGTGTTGGAGGAGGACGTCGTGGGGAACGGGTGTTCGCTGAGGTTTGACTTTTGCGTCTTCTTGTTTTGAGACAGGGTAGGAATTGTTGATATTAATATGGGACAGGCGATAAACACATTAATAACCGCATACATCCACCGCTCTTACTCCTTCACCTGGGCCTCTCCCTCCCATATTCTCTCCTCTCTAAAGTCCTGGGTTACCACCACCCTCGGCACTCTAATTACTTCAGTCCTCTTCTCCTCCACCTCCCCCGATTTCGAAGCACGTCTCAAAAAGCTCAGCCCTCGAGAATCTCTTCGCGCTACTCGAATGTCCATCGACAAGTTCCGCAAATCCGGGATGGAATTGGATGGGAATTTAGGAGTTACAGAGGAAGAGTTCCGTCGTCGTGAAGAAGATATGGAGTCTTGGAAACGTATAGCTTGTGGTCGACTCGGAATGCTGCGCGTTGGGGAACTATTTGATATTGTCGTAGACTGGCCGCAGAGCGAAGGGGGAGTGGAGGATCTGAAGGCATATATTTCGACACCACAGACCAGACTGCATCTTACCAGCATCTTCACCCATGCACTCAGCACGAGGTTACTCCATCCTGCTGCGGCGACTGCAGATATTCTTAGGGCGTATATTTCACTCATCCGAGCGTTTTCAGTGTTAGATCCACGCGGAGTATTACTGGATCGTGTGGCGAGGGGTGTTAGGAGATATCTTAGAGAACGGGACGACACTATCCGTGTCATTGTCAAAGGCATTATGTCTGATCCAGACTCTTCCAACCCCGACACAGAAGACGATCTGCCAGAGCTTGCCACGGAGCTTAAGAATCTTCCCGGGGGCGCCCAAACAGGTGGTGGATTGGAGGAACTGGATTTTGATGACATGGACTGGGTTCCGGACCCTGTTGATGCTGGGCCTGAATTTAGAAGAAGTAAAGGTGGGGACGTAGTTGGTAGTCTGCTGAGCCTGTGGGAGAATAAAGAAGTGTGGGTTAAGGAGGTCCAGGGAGTGTTGGCGCAAAGGCTTATAGCAGGCGGCTGGGAGCCAGAGAAGGAGGTTCGCGTGGTGGAATTGTTGAAACGAAGATTCGGAGAGACGGCAATGCAAGGCTGCGATGTTATGTTGAAAGATATAGCAGATTCCGAGAGAATTTGCGGCGTAGTAAAGGGCTCATGGAAAGATCCTGCGGCAATGGAAGATGACGACATGGAGGACGGGGATGCATTTTCCGTCAAGGTCTTGAGCAGACTCTTCTGGCCCAACATGAAAGAAGAGGAATTTGTCTTGCCCCTTGTTATCCAGAACTGGTTTGAGGAATTCGAAGAAGGGTTCGAAGAACTGAAGAAGAAACGCAAGTTAGGCTGGTACAAAGGGGCCGGCAACGTCACCGTAGAGCTCGAATTCGAAGATCGGGTGCTCCGAGTGCTAGATGCAAGCCCGCTGCAAGCAAGCGTAATCTATGCCTTTAGCTCAGATGATTCTATTCCCGTATCACTCACCCTCTCAGCCTTGGAGCAGAAACTTCAAACAGATCAACCAACGCTGAAGAAAGCCCTGAACTTCTGGGTCGCGAAAGAAGCACTAGTCGAGTCCCCGTCTGATACATGGACCATAATTGAGAATTTGGAGTCGACACCCTCTCTAGCACAGCCGGTGCAAGTAATTGAGACGGAGGAACAGAAAGAAGAGGAGAATGAAGGGCAGAAGAAGATGTTGGAAATGTTTGTGAGAGGCATGTTGACGAATGGTGGCCCTGCGGGAACAGAAAGGATTTGGAGTATGCTGAGTATGTTGGTTCCGGGGTTTAGAGGTGGATTGGAGGAGGTGGAGGAGTTGTTAAGAGGGCTGGAGGAAGACGGTGGAGTTGTGAGGGGGGAGGGCGGGTGGAGGGTGGGAAAGTAGTGAGTGGAAGATGCTAAGATTTGCGGAGGAATAAGTTGACGAGAGATGCATCATAATATGTTTTTTTGCGCCAAGGTGGGTCGCGAGAAATTCAGCGTTTAATGAAAATGGATAATGAGCAAAAAAATATTGCTTCAATCACAATGTGCATTGGAACTGCTACTACACTAGGTACACCTCTTTTCCCCTCGTCCCCTCCCCCTCTCCCCACCCTACTCATTTTTGCCTTCTTTACCATTGCTAGAAATTTCAACGCTACACCCGTACGTTTATATAACATGCGACAGAAAATTCAGCTAAGAGGTTTACATCATTAACTAGAACCTGCAGCGTGTGATGGCATTTTTATTATATTTCACTTTTCACTTTTTCACTGCAGCATTGAGTTTGGCCTTACGTACGTTGTTTCAGCTTCTCGATCTGCCGTTTTATTTATCTATTTTTTGCACAGTTTGAAAATGTAAATTTCCGACCATAAAAAAAAGAAAAGAAAAATCCTGAAAAGTTAACGGGTTTTTATTACTGGGCCTGCGTAGCAACTATAGACTACCTACCGTTGAAGAGAATAGAAGGGAAAAAGGAGGGGTTATGCAAAACATTTTTGCGCTTTCCTGTAACAATTCGTTTATTCGCGACGTGGAGGGAGCGGTGTTGCCGATGTATTTCCACTCTAAACTAAAATACCCCCGGAGCTCACTGAATGGTGTCGTTGCCTTTAAAACCCCATGTAAGGGCATCGTTTACTACAAAATTGATATATTGATACCAGAGTCTTCTGAACCACCACTTTCCTTCCACCATTCATAATCAAGAGCGGCTTGGGGCGGTGATGCCAGCGATATAGGCGTGTGGGATGCGGCGATGGGAGGTGAGGTTGTAATTACCGGTTTTGGATTAGTGGTTTTAATTGGGACTGTTGCGCGGAGAGTAGGCTGGTTGAAAATTTTTTTTCTTTCCCTGTTTCCTTTTCTTTTTTTTCTTTTTTTTTAGCGAGTTACGAGAGAGGCGGAGGGTGTGAGAGTGTGTGTGCTTGTGTGTGTCTACCTATGTGTGTCTGAACCTATGTGTGTCTGAGCCTACGTATGAGTTTGTATTTGCGTATGTGCCGATGTGTGCTGCACGGATGTGTGTTGCTAGTACCTGTTTTTTTTTTTTTTTTTTTTTTGGTTTTTTTTGTTTGAGCCATCGCCATCGCCGTGGAGG
>JABYPW010001156.1:0-17356 GCA_016880775.1 Phymatotrichopsis omnivora
GTACTGGAGGGAGGGGGGGGGGAAGTGCGGCGAACTTTCACAACCCTTACATAGTGTGAATGATGAAGAATAATTATTATGCATTCAAAATGATGAAATACGACGATATAAAATATTATCACGGTTCACGATGTAACTCCAATACCATTTCCGAGAAACTATCACCTTCAAAAAATGATGAAAAATGGCCACCGGGGTGTATTTTTACATCGTTTTGAGCATCTGTAGGAGAATTTTTTTCACTGTCAAAAATTCATAAATAAGCGAAAAGTGGTATTTAGAAATGGTACCTTGAATTTGCTATTTGTTACAGCGATTCAATATGGCGTTACACCACCATTTGCACTAATAGTTTCGCTTCTAACTCGTTTCTCCTTCATCCTGATATAGAATCCATCCGAAGACTATGGTGATGATTCTTCAATGAATCCAGAGAAAGAAATTCACTTAATGGTGACGTAAATATACTCTAGTACTTCATGTGTCTTGGCGCCGAGAGTTCGCCGCACCTTCTTACATCCCCCTTCAGTAAATGTACCAGTCAAACGCGGGCTTGACTGTAATGCCCTTATTGTTTGTTTCACCCCAGTTCGCCAAGGGGATGCAGATATGCCCAACTTCATATTCCATGTTGTAGGTTAGATTCGGGCCGGCTATTTCGGGTATAATTGGCAGCGTTTGCCGGTTGGTACGGGCGTCGTATACGAATTTTACGTACCTGGAATTTTTGAAATTAGCACCATATTACTTAATTGCTAATTAGCCTGATTTTGTAGAAATCATACTTTGGAGCCATCCCTCTCAATTGGCAGGCCATAGCATTGCTGGCAAACTTACAGATGTCACAAACTTCGTCACTCAGCATCTCATTTCTCATTTGCTGGACGGCATCCTTCATGGGGGGGCTCGGAGATGTCGATCATGTAAATTTCAACGTGCTGGAGACCAATCTCGGCCATGGTATGCCGCTTGGGCATAAAATGATAGAGGATATGTTTTTTTCTGGATCGCTTGGGGCTTGAAAATAGGACCCCGGAAGAGTAGGTGGTTGAGAAGCTCAGTGGCAACTAAGTTTTGAAGCATGACGTCTGGCAAAGGACCAGAGTTGTGAATGTTACGGGAGCCATACTGAGAGTGCGATATCCGGAAGAGTATGTATCGAGTACATGTACATGCACATGTATATATCAATGGCCTGCAATTTACTTACTCTATCAATATGACATTCATAGAAAGGGGGCGCATCGCAAAGGCTTTCCCCCTAGCAAACTTCAACATCACCCTGCCTCTTCTTACCGGGAGACAGATATAAATCGGGTATGGAGAATCTACAAGCTGTTCACGGTAACAAGAGGTTTACGTGTTTTTGCATACCACCTTCTTTTAAAGGGAGGAATATAAAAATTAAAATAACAATAAAGTTAAAGACAATAGAATAAATTTTCAACAACGGACTTTTTCCACCAGTTTTGAGCCGTGGATGGATGGGACGGGCAAATATGAATGCATGTGATATCGTCCGATTGGGTGTTATATAATCTGCAGGGAACAGGTGGGCATTGGTTGTTGGCATTGGCGCTGCTATCTGGTCGCGTGCCTGATGCGCTTCGAAGTTGAAATTTACACCCGGTAATAGCCAGCCATTTCCCCCAGCATCTCGCAACCGCTACGATGACCATGTCCACCCAAGATCATAGCTGTGTCCTTCGAAAGCTTGAATGTAAAATCAAGCTTTTTCGGTAGGTCACTATACATCCACATGTATCCTCAGAAATAAACTAACCCGATCGACCTTTTTTACCCCCTTTTTTTTCTTCCATTACCTATCTACGCATAAGCGGAGTGGAAACGTGGAATTCTTTACTCGATATGGCAATTGACGGTCAGTTCGTGTACCCTTGCCTTGTAGGCATCCGACCTCCCTAACCGCTCACCACCTGGCGAAAAGGCTTTTCTCAAGTTCAAAACCCGGCACCCCCGACGGTTGGAATCGACGTCATCCTCGCGGAATTAATGGGCTCGGAGTATTGGCATCGACCATGCATTCTGCACGCACAGGTACTTGTGTCCGGCAAAAAGAACCCGAAAATCCATCCCCTGAGGCAAGGGCAAAAACCGAATTGGATTTTTTGCTTGACTTCCAAAACAAATAATCTGATTCGGGCCTGACCCTTGTCTGACGGTATCGATTTTCAGCTTCTTTTTATAAATACCAGTATTTAGCATGAGCACTTTCAAATATATACCAGCGCTAGCAAAACATACCAGTTAAGACATGTGAGCGCATATCAAATATCAGCGCGGACAGAACAATATACTCCATGACACTGAACTGTGGCGATGCCCACGGACATCGCGTTCCAATCAACACGTTGGACAAACATTCTTTTGAATGGGAAAAATAAAATAAAAAAATAAAATAAAAAAATAAAATAAAATAAAATAAAATAAAATAAAATAAAATAAAATAAAATAAAATAAAATAAAAAAGATAAAAGATAAAAAATAAAAATAAAGAGAAATGGGGACTAAATGGGCAAAGAAGCGCGTGAGTTTATTTTTATTTTCTTTTTTATTTTTTTAAATGACTGCTGTCGTCAAACCAGTAACTTCTTTTTTTTTTTTTTTTTTTTTTTTTTTTAAGGGGGGGTTGTCGAGGAACCAGTGACGGTGGAGGCTGATACGGAGGATGGCGACGGATGTTGCGAGAGCTCCGAAATAGAAGAGATGTAGAGCTTGAAAGTGTCTGACTTATAGTGTGAACTTAAAGGGAGATATCCTGCATTTCAGCCTCATGGAGCATATTGTTCCGTTAGCGCTGGTATTTGATACATGAAAAAACCTCTTTAATGCCTGTCGCACGGCGCATAACTTCTATAATACGGTGAAGCCTCCATAAATTCCAGGTGATCGGTGCCAGGTTTGGGCTATAATTAATGGAGAACTGGAAATATGAGAATGTATTGGAGGTGGTTTGGTCATGTGCATGTGAGAGAAATGTTTCACAAATACCAAACGCAAGCGCTTCGGTATATTACGATCTTGAATAAAAAGCTACAAAGCAAAAAATATAAGAAAAATAAAAAAAGACAGAAAGACCTAGATCTTCATCTCCTGGTATTTATGTGATTGCGTTAACCAGGATAACAGGGAAGTTTGCGCAGCCGGGGTTTCCTTAAAATCCCTCACTTGGAAACATTTTCAAGTTTTTATTTTTTTTTTTTGCGATGAATGTTAGACATTTTTTCTAATTTTAGTGAAATTCCTGGAAATTTTGGTCCGACAAGGCTAGAACGTTGTACTTATGGGAAGCTGGAAATATTCACCAGATTTTGCTTAGAACTAAAATGGTTTCCAGAGAAGGCGTGAAATTTATAAGGTATGGAAATTGTGGAGAGTGGAATTTATGGAGGTTTTACTGTACTTTAGTAGCCTTCGTTACACGACAATCTCGAGAGGCTACGATCACCCGATTGGCTCTGAATGGAGAAAGCGCATACGCAACACTTACAAGTCCCCGCCGGTATGCTATGCTAGCGCTGGTGTTTGGGGGCGTTGTACGCTAAATGCTGGTATCCAAAGGGTTTTCTCACATCTGGTGGTACTCGAATGCTTTCTATCAAGTCAGGCTTCGACTCACCTCGGAGAAATTGGAAGAAAGGCGCTTGAGGCTGAAAAACTTGCAGGGTCCAACGCCATAGTTCACATACATATGCGTGGACATCTCAACCGTTTGCTAGTTCGCTAGGTACCATTGGCCGGGGTTGGAACTAGTAGAAATGTCCGAAAACGTTGAGTAATGGTTACGCAAAATCGTTCAAGAAACGCCGAAAACGCAGAGTTACGCCTTTTGAGGATTAACTGGTGTCATTTCCAAAACGTAACTCGTTTTCCAGCCTCAAAACAAAAAAACAAGAATCGTACAGAAACGCTGTAGACGTTCTTGCAGGTCCGGCCCCGGCTATTGGCCTCCTCGGACGATTATCTGAAAATGGTGCGCGCAAACTACCAAGAACCGCCCGCCCGTCCAATCGGCGGTTTACGCCTGGACTATTGAGAGCACTGAGTCAACGGTAGTGGAGCCCCGACTAACGCCTCGTCGTGAAAAACATTTACCTCCTGTCGGGACTTGCATTTAAACAGAGGATTTCCCTCGCAAGCCAACCTTATCAGCGTCAGTCCAATTTAGCTTCACAAACTTCCCTCTTATCCAGTCCCCACATATCGAGAATCACTCGGAGTTCAAAAGCGCACTTTCTCATATTCCTACACAAGCTCAAAATACAAAAACCCTCTCTTCCAGAAAAAAAAAAAAATAAAAAAAAATGGCTGATTGGTATTGTGTAACCCACAACTCCATTACCTACTCCAACTTTTGAAGCTCTATTGTGTTGCACAATGCTGATATGGTGGAAATAGTGGCAATGTGGCTGCGGCCCTTACAACCCCGATATCCACCTTGTTTGCACTACGTGCGGTTCGTTTCCGAACGCAAGCCGTGCGACCGAGCAAAGAAATTTCAACAATGAATGTGGAAGTATGTACGGAGCAGCTGGCGACCGAGGAAGTCTGCAGATCTAGCTGAAAAAGAATGACTTCAAAAGAGTATAATTTCGGCAAGAAAAAAAAAAAAAAAAAAAAAAAGGCTCAATTGTTCTCCAGAGTTTTCACGGCTTTTTCGATCATTATTCCTACGGCGAATTTTTTTGGTTGTATGGGGTTTAAGGGGACGCAATCTTTTGGTTTCGTGCTACTACATGCAATGAAGGTTCCTCGGAAGTCGTATTTTGCTTTTATTTCTCCGCACCCACTCTTTATTTGTTGGACTTTCCTTTCGACATTCATTACCGCTGCACGTCTCTTTTAACATTGATTTTACCTTTCGTATATCAACAAGGCCTTCATCATTATTCAGATGGATTACCTATACAATAAGCCTTACTCTCGAGATTTTTTTTTTTTTTTTTCTTTTTTTCCTTTCTTTTTTCCTTTTGGGTTTTTTTTTTCCTTCTGTTCTATTTATTTTGTGGTTGAAATGTTCTGTCTTATGTTTCACATTTATTATTATTATTATTATTATTATTTCTTGCATAATATCCTGTAGAGAAATTGGATAGGATATCAACTTGTACGAAAATTCATTCCACTCAGATCGCATTGACCTATCATAGTCATGTATCTTGCCTACTTACGGGGGCATAAACTCCTTGTTGGGATAAACATGAGCGAGCGTTTTTGTTCGGATTTTTGTTCCTATTTTTCGTCTTGTCAGCTTTTTTCAGTTTTCTGGGTTCGTATGGGAATTCCGGATATGCGCCTATATTTGCGGGGGGATTATGGATCTTAGTCTATCTATTTTCCTTCGGTTTATTTGTTACGTTGTTTTGTGTTTCTATTTATTAGCAATACGCACGTCATGGTTTGTCACTCGGGTTTCTCACTCGCGGGTATTTATGCTGCGGGCTTTCGCCTATACAAGCTTCTTCTTTCCCTTTTTTCTCTAGCTATATTTTGTTGTTGTCTTAGAATAAAAGCTATTCCTTTCTTTCCACCTCCGTTCGCGTTCATAATTCAACACCCCTGAACAATAAATTCTCCGGAATGAATATCAGCTCCTATACATATATTTGTCGGCCTGTCCTGGAAACGCGGTGCGGTCACCTCCAACTTCAACTTTGGCATGTTATTGTACCAGGGTCGCTTTTTGACGAAGTTACGACAATGGAAATTCAGACCTGCTGTCGCCTATGGCAAAGATAGTTTTCAAATTTCATTTTAATGGGCGGGCGTAAAAATCCATTTATCTACTTTTCCACGTCTCGAGCATATGCATAACGTGACCTCGGATTGGTCGTCGGTAATCCCATTAAATTGTGACGGTCTAATTGGATATCACGTCTATACGGAACCCCTGCACGGCTAAATGTGAAAGGGGCAATCATTGACTGGGCAATCTGCGATAAAACGCTTTGAGTCGGACTTAGTTATTCGATAGGACAATTTCGCTGCAATTGCCCAGTCTGCGGAGCTGTTTTTTAGGATGCTGGACAGATAAAGAATGTTTTGCTTGTTCCAATTCCGCCATTTTCGAGCGATGTTTTTCGGCACGTTGAGTAGTTAATGGTGATTTTGATTATCACGAGGGGCTTGTGAATATTGTAGTTTACGTGGGGAGTTTTCGCGAAACATTTTTTCTACGAGTGCATGTCTAGTTTGTGTTTTACAGTGGCCAATTTTTTATGATTGGTTAGGCGGAATGGAGAATTAGGACACAATGATTAGGGACACAAGGGTTAAACTCCATGGATTGGAAAGGGTGATTGGTGGAGATTTAGGAATTGCGTGAAGGACGTCGGTATCGGTTAATGTATGTGTATATTACGATTGTGGGTTTTTCGTTACGGGCGGAATTTATTTCGTGGGCCAACATGTATATGTGTAGAGCACGGATTGAAAAGTGAAAACTCAAGTGAAGATCTTCGTTAATTTTGTTCTACAAAAATCTTTTCCTACAAAACATTTCTGCGGGTAAGTGTGCTCGTAATGTTCGTACATTATTCCAAAGTGAAGGGTATTCTAGCAATTTCCTTCTAACTTAGAGTGGCATTTTAGCGGTGAGTGGCGTTCTGAAAAGATGCGCCAAGCGAGTGGCATTCTAGCGTTGTGCTGTAATGTAGAGTACTTTACGTTGCCAACAAGTATTTTGGTCACGTGAAATTCTGACTAATATCTGAAAAAACTATTTTTTATAGCAACGAGGTCATTCATTCAACCTCGAGAATACGCTGACAACATCAATCAACCACGTCGATCGTACCGAATATAAGAGCATTTTCAACAAACCCAACAAACAAACCAGTACGAACATGTCTAACTATCAAAGTTATTCTTTCCTCCATTCTCTATAACAAGCTGTAACTTATTTCTGAAATCCAGAGACGATTATCGAATCAATTGTAACTTTTTCCCACTCTTCTGCAAGTACCCGTTTAATATGCTCTTTCGCAGCTTACAAAAAATAGCTTCAGATATTAGTCAGAGTTTCACGTGAACAAAATACTTGTCGGCAACATGAGTAGATTCGTACTAGATAGGTGCGCACTTGGATTGCGGGGGACAGGTAATATACTAGTATGATGTACATGTAATGTGGATGCAACCAACATTACATAACTTTAACTTTAAAGGGACCTCACCTTTTTATGGAACCGAAGGCCAGCGACAGCCATGTTTTTTTTTTTTTTTTTTTTTTTTAAAAAAAAAGAGAAAACTTCTTTAAGACCTATCGCTTGGCGCATAACTTTTTAATATACCACTTTTTCTAAAATACCACGTTCTTGCAATATGCTAAGCCAAGAAGCCGAAAGCGTCGGGTCGAAGATTGGGTAAGTACATCCTTACTCTAAATGTATAAAAATGCATCGGTAAATACGTGTAGAGTACGCGTATAGTGAAACCTCCGTAAACTGCATGTGGTTAGTGCCAGGTTTAGGCTAGAATTCATGGAGAGCTAGAAATATGAGAATGTATTGAAGTGGCTTTGGTTATATGTATATGAGAGGAATGTTTCACCAATTCCAAACGCAAGGGCTTCAGTAAATTACGATCTTGAATAAAAAGCTACAAAGCAAAAATTATAAGAAAAATAAAAAAAGGCAGGAACCCCTAGACTTGCATTTCCTGGTATTTATGTGATTGCGTTAACCAGGATAACAGGGAAGTTTACGCAGCCGGGGTTTCCTTAAGATGCTTCACTTGGAAACATTTTCAGGTTTTATTTTTTTGCGATGAACTGTTCGACATTTTTCTAATTTTAAAAAAAAAATCCCTGCAAATTTTGGTCCGACAAGGCTAGAACTCTGTATACATGGGAAGCTGGAAATATTTACCTGATTTTCGATATATAACTCAAATAGTTCCCGAAGAAGGCGTGGAGTTTATAAGATATGAAAATTGTGGAGAGTGAAATTTATGGAGGTTTTGCTGTATTTTACTGGAGGGGATACGATCACCCGATTTGATGGAGACAGCGTATACATAATATTTACATGTCTTAGCTGGTATGTTATGCTAGCGCTGGTATTTGAAACTGTTGCACGCTAAATGCTGGAAAGCGAAAGGTTTTCGCATGTCATTAGGGTGCCGCGCCACTTCAAAAATGCCACACCACGTGAAAAAAAATGGGAATCGACTATAACACCCCCCCGCTAGCAAACTGGACTGGCTAATACTAACCGCTTTCAGTTTAGCGAAAGTAAATAAGTGGCGCGACGCTAGTACGTTTTTGTGCTCACCCGCTGCACAACATAAACAATACTTAAGCTATTTATTTGCTTAAGTTATTCAGAGATTCCCCTTTTACGTTACTATTTATTTATTTATTTTTCCCCGTCCACTAAACAATTTTTTCTCCACGTCCGGTAAACACTTTCTTTTTCCCCGCCCGGTAAACCCATCAACGGAATACACCAGGACGACGCTGATTTCCGAGAACACAATATCCGAAGAATTTATTTTCCTTCTTTTGACCTATGCTGAATGGTGGCAACGACTTTTCACCGTTTCTGACAAGATTCAGATGACTTTCAAAGGATTTGACATTTATTGACTTCGTAGATTCCGTATACAGTACATCACCGTTAACGGCCTAAAAACAATCTCGAGTTACGATTGGCGTCTAAAAAAGAGCTAAAATCCTCTACCAAGCAAGAGAAACTAGGAATTAACCGTTGTTCTACTTTCTCCCGTGTTCCTGGTCTCCGTCAAGTAGAAATTCGCATCATCCACAACCAGACAGAACCAAACCACGTCATTGTGGAATGAAAAGACGCGTCTATCACTATACTCATACTATCGATGCATCATTCCAGAGAAAGCTAACTACAATTTTATGAGATGTTATACGCAGGGAGGCAGACAAGTTGTATGCCATTACGCGAATCACTCACATGCTACGATGTGACGGCTCGGCAGAGGGTTATAGACACTGCAGGGAGAGGAAGTTTAAGAAGGTAATTTTTTTTTTTTTTTTCAATTATTAATTACTTCATGCACACTTGTACGCAGTCAAGGACATTATGGAAGAAAATCGTGTGCCTGTAGAAGGCATGTTCGAGTATTGGAAAACTGGTTGAGATATTTGAGACGGTGATGGCACCATTGGTTCAGATTGAGGCGAGTGAGATTGTAGAGGGGATTGTTGTCTGTTTAGCGAGGTGCACTATAAAAAAAAAATTGTAAGAAATGAACAAATTACTGCAGTAATGTCGTGGATTATGGTTTCGTCATGCTCATTATGAACGCGGAAGCGTGATAACATTGTAGGCTTCTCCTGCGGGATTGTTTTCAGGCCGTCAGCAGTGGTATACTTCTTTCCCTAACTGTAAACATGGTTCACGAGGCCAATAAACCTCAAATTCTTTGGGAATCATCTGAACCTTGTCAGAAAGGGTGAAAGGTCATTTGCCACCATTCAGCATAGGCCAAAGGAAGGGGAATAAGTTCTTCGGATATTGTGCTCTCGGAAATCAGCGTCGTCCTGATGTATTGCGTTGATGGGTTTACCGGGTGGGGGGAAGAAAATTTGTAGAAAGGAAACCACTGAATAACATAAACAAATAAATAGCCGAAGTAATGTTGGTTATGATGTGCTGCGTATGAGCACAAAAGCGTACTAGCGCTGCGCCACGTTGATTTACGCTAAACGGAAAGCGGTTAGTGTTGCCAGTCCAGTTTGCTAGCGGGGGGTGTTATAATCGATTCCAAAAAAAAATGCCACAGCGCTTAGAAAAAAATGCCACTCTAATGTTTCCCTGGCAACACGGCTGGTGGATTCACGAGTGGGAAACAGAGACGATATTTACATGTACGTAGGAAATAGACTACAATGATCAATTAGCCACTACCAACAATTACAGAACATAGCCAAACAGCCCTACAATAATTGATAACCGACCGACAAAAAATAACCCAAAACCGGTGCTTACCGTTCACTCGCACCGGCCAACAAAAAGCCCACCCACCATAACTCCCTGGGAACTTTAGCACCAGATCTGACCGTTAAAAAATACCCCCATCGACATACAAATCCTCGCGACCTCTAAACCTCATGCCGATTAATGCAAGCGAGAGGAAAAAAAAAGAAAAGAAAAAAAAAAAAAAACAGAAAAAATTCCCGAAGCTTGCAACTCGAAGACTCCTATTCAACCAGTTATACTCCGAGAGGGGGACGACAACTCCGCTTGTTGTTTCCAGTACCGTTACACTTACTACATTTTGCGGTGCATGGTTTGGTACATCTGGGAGACCTAGTCGGCCTCTATTACCGTCACCGGCTCGTCGGCGGCTGTTCGAGGACGACCCCTCGGTCGCTTCAATGTTGGCGGAAGATAATAAACAGGATTGTGGGGTGTAAGTTGGAGACGTCGATCGGGAGATAATTCTGCGCATATGTCGAGCGGAGAACTTCCATTATATAAATACGGGGAACGAAATCTCGGGGTAAAAGGCGTAAAGCATTGATGCAAGCAATTGCATGACCGCAAGGAATGCCACGCTCCTGAAACCGGCCACAGGAACAGTGTCATCGTGGGAATCAACAATGTACTGTTTCCCACTGAATCCAGTAACAAAGCTGTGGTCGCAGTCCGCTATCTGAACATTTTGGTGTTGGCTAAATTGTGACGATTCACGTAATAACTTAGTTGCATATGGTGTCAAAACTGCACCACGACGCGCGCTTTCTGTATCCTCCCGCCTAGGGAAACGTTGACTCATAAATATCGTCCAAATAGAATTTACCAATTAAATACAAGAAAGCCGTCGAGCATGGTTGAGGAATGGATTAACAGATCCCACGATATTCGAAGTGCGATGACCATATATGCACGCTGTCATGTAAGGAGGAGCCCAAAGAGACGCATCAATATTATTGACATAATCCGTTGACTCATAGATATCGTCCAGATAGAAATTACCAATTAAATAGAAGAAAGCCGTCGAGCATGGATGAGGAATGAATTAACAGATTCGACGACATCGGAAGTGCGATGACAATATCTGCACGCTCTCATGTAAGGAGGAGCCCAAAGAGACGCATCAATATCATCGACATAACTAGCTGCATGAGAACTGAGATTTTGCAACTCGGTTTTCGCTTCCTGGGAGGCTCGCCAATGCATGTGCCATTTTCATGAAAATTTTCCGTGCAGCAAAATTGCTTTGTTACATTATCTGCTAAATGCTGAATACAAAATGCACGGACTAGCTTTTGGAACTTCGTCATCTGCCGTGCCCAGGCCTTTATCCCTATCAGAGATAGTGTTGTCGTCCGAAAGTTGATTTCCGGGATTACAGCCTTGAGATTTGCCAACAAGTACCTCCAAGATGACTCATTTTCACTTTCAATAAGTGACCAAGCAAAATTAACAATGTGATCTCCAGCGTCAACTAAGACAGCCACAAGGGGCGTTTGAATGAATGTACTCTTGGTAAAAGTGCCATCCATTGCCACAATTGGACGACAGTGAACGAATGAGGCGCGGCTGGTCGGAGGGCAAAAAAAAAATGCACGTCGGAATCTTCGGGTCTCCAAATTCGTTCATAAATTGGCATATGTCCCTGGATTGGCCGTGACTAATTCATCGATATAGGATAGAAAGGGGTGAAACTGGCGAAGTTGTTCGGCAAGATTGTCCTGGAGAATTGCATTTTTCGCTTTAAGGGTAGCCTCGTAGCTGATTTTTTTTTCACTCCAGCCTAATTGCACCGCTTTCATCGCCTGATGGTGGGTGTCTTTACTGATGACAATGTAGAAGGAAGGACATGCAGAAGCTACTTTTGCCTGCTGGGGGGCTCCATATGATGTATCCTCAAGCCCTCAACATGTATCATCCTGGCATAGGGTCCCCACAATAGCGCGTTCTTGTTCAGCCGAAAAGAATGTATGTAGATGAAATGGGCAGTGATCCACTGTACAGTCAACGATAGCCCGTTTTCTATCGGACTTAGCAGTACAAAATTTTTGAAACGATAGCCCAATCCGTGATGGAATCTTTGAGCTCTTAAAAAAGAGAAAACTCGTCACCTTTAGCGATTGCTGCCATTGCGGATATACACGGGGCTGGTGATAGAGGTGGTGGTCGTTGTTGGTTGGTATGAAAGAAATTACAAGTTTGCATTGCTGATAGGGAAATATAAGCGTGGCATTTTTAAGTGGTGTGGCATTTTACAAAGATATGTGCCAAGCGACTGGCATTTTAAAGGTTTGCTGTTTCTCATATCTGGTGGTACATGAGTGCTTTCCATTAAGTCAAGCTTCGATTCACCTCGGAGAAGTTGGAAAAAGGGCGCTTGAGGCTGAGAAACTTGCAGGTTCAAAGTCATAGTTCACATGCATATGCATGGACATCTAAGCTACTACCTAATCCGCCAGGGTACCATTGGGCTTCGCGGAAGATTGTCTGGGGGTGGTCGGCGCGGACTACCAAGAACCGCCCGCCCGCCCAATCGGCAGCTTACGTCTGTACTGTTGAGAACACTGAGTCAACGGTAGTAGAAGTTTGACTAACGCCTCGCCATAGAAACCATTTTCCTTCCTGTCGAGACTAGCATTTAAACAGAAGACTTTCCTCGCAAGCCAGCCTTCTCAGCGTCAGTCCAATTTAGCTTTACAAACTTTCCTCATATCCAGTCTCCGCATATCTCGAATAGCTTGGAGTTCCAAAGTGCACTTTCTTATATATGCTCGCACAAACTAAATATACAAAAGACCGCTCTCCAAAAAAAAAAAAAAAAAAAAAAAAAAAATGGCTGATTGGTACTGTGTAAGCCACAACTCCATTACCCACTCCAACTTTTTGAAGCTCTATTGTGTTGCGCAATGCTGATATGATGTCAATAGCCGAAATGTGGCTACGGCCCTCAACCCCTCTATCCACTCTGCTTGCATTATGTGTGGTTGGTGTCCAGGCGCAAGCAATAGAGCTGAGCAAAGAGATTCCAACAATGAACGTGGAAATGTGTACGGAACGCCTGGCGTTCGAGAAAGCCCGCAGATCTAGCTGAAAAAGAATGACTTCAGGTATAATTTAGCCAAGGGGGAAGGGAAAGAGAAAAAAACAAAAAAAAGGCTCAATTATTCTCCGGAGTTTTCACGAAGTTCTCGGCCTATGCCTAAGGCGGATTTTTTGATTGTATGGAGTTCAGGCGGGCGCAATCTTTTGGTTTCGCGCTGCTACATGCGATGGAGGTCTCTCGGAAATCTTTTTTTGCTTCTATTTTTCCACACCAACTCTTTATTTATCGGACTTTCCCTTCTATACTTATTACTTCTGTACGTCTCTTTCACCATTGATTTTACTTTTCGTATATGAACAAGGCTTCCATCACTATTCGGATGGATTACCTATTCAACAAGTTCTACTCTCGAGATTTCGTTTTACTTTTCTTTTTTCCTTTCTTTTTTTCCTTTTGGGAAGTTTCTTCCTTTATTTGTGCTTCTTGTGTGGTTGACTCGCTCGGCCTTATTATCACATTTCTTTTTTTTCTCCTCTCCCTCAACTATTCGCACAATATCCTGTAGAGAAATTGGATACGATGATAACTTGTAACAAAATTCGCTCTGCTCAGGTCGCATTTACCTATCGTATTCATGTATCGTGCCTACTTGCAAAGGCATGGGCTCTTGGGTAGTAGGTTCTCCGGAATGAATGTCAGCTCCTATACATATATTTATCGGCCTCTCCTGGAAACGCAGTGCGGTAACTTCCACCTTCAACTTTGGCAGGTTATTGGACCAGATTCGCATTTTGACGAAACTACCGAAACTACCACAACAGAGTTCTGCTGTCGCTTATGGCCAAGTTAGTTTTTAAAGTTCATTCTAGTTGGTGGGTGCAAACCTCTATCGATCTACTTTTCCGCCTCTCGAGCATATGCGATCTCGGATTGGTCGATAATCCCATTACATTGTGATGGTCGATTTGATATCACGGCTATACGGAATCTCTGCACGTACAGATATGAAAGGGGCAATCATTGACCGAGAAATCTGCGATAAAATGCTTGGAGTCAGACTTAGTTATTCGATAGGAAGGATTTGCTTCAATAGCTCAACCCACAAGACTGTATTTGGGATGCTGGATAGACAAAAAGTGTTATCCATGTTCCAATTCTGCCATTTTCGAGCGATGTTTTTCGGCATGTTGAGTTGATAATGGAGGCGATTTCGACTATCTAGAGGGACTTGTGAATATTTTAGTTTACATGGGGGTCTTTTTACGAAATATCCTCCCCACGAGTGCACGTCTAGTTTGTGTTCTACAGTGGCTAATTGTTTATGGTTGGTTAGGCGGAATGGAGGATTAGGACACAAGGATTAGGGTACAAGGATTATATAAGCTGCATGGGTTAGAAAGTGTGCAATGTATACATATGTGCGGAGAACACGAATTAAAAAGGGGAAACTCAAGAGAAAAGGACGGAAAACAAAGACACGAATGTAGGGAGGAATAGTAATGAAAAAGACACAATGGTTTCTATGGTGATGATGCAAGACAGCACACTCCAATCGGGCGGTAGCGAGAATTAAGGTTATATGCACGTCCCCCGATTGCCGTCGAGGCGATGAGGTCGTGTGGCACACACCCGACAACCGACCCGACAACCGACGAGGAAAAGGGACAAAAAGGGCATGCGCCCACAATACCAGAACGACGAATGGGCACAGAACGGCGACTGAGAAAAAAAAAAAAAAAAAAAAAAAAAAAAAAAAAAAAACAAAAAAAAAAAAAAAAAAAAAAAAAAAAAAAAACCAATACCAACGAAACGATGGGCACACGCCCGACAACAAAACGAAGGGCACATGCCCGAAAACTAACAGAACCACGATTGAGAGACAAAAATCCAACGCCCTCTCAATTGCCTCTCTCTCCTCCTCCATAAATGCATGACCCGCGAACCCCCTCTTTCTTCTCCCCCTCATCCACATGCCAATTGCCTATCATGCCCGAGTACCGACAACTTTCCTGTTCTAACCTCCACAATACTCATGCTGTGCCGTCAAATCCCCCGCTATACCCACAATACATCTAGTACAAGATACAAAATAGACTGTACAGGTCGCCGACCACCACAACATCCTCCGGCCGACTCCGAATTGCCCTACTGCGAATAGTTCCCGGAAGCAATTACCGAACCGACATAGTACATGAAATCTCCATTCCGATGATTGTCCCGCCACTGCCTCCGACGGCGTTCTTTTTGCAGGAAACAGCGCATGGAATTTTGTCAAGGCATTGACACAACATCAAGACGGAAAAGGTATAACAGGAAATGCTGTGGGGTATTGTGAAAAACAAGGGAAAGAAAAGGTAAGCCACACGACATCAAGTAAAGATCTTCGTTAATTTTGCTCGATGAAAATATTTTCCTACAAAATATTTCTTCCCGTAAGTGTGCTTGTAAAGTTCGTATTCCAAAGTTGTATTTTAAGAGTGAGTGGCATTCTAGCAATTTCCTCATAACTTAGAGTGGCATTTTAGTGATGGGTTGTGTTCTGCAAAGATATGTGCCAAGCGAGTGGCATTCTAGCGCTTTGCTGCATATAGATTCAAACTACATGTAGGTGCGCTTGGATTGCGGGGGACTAGGTACATGTATATGTATATGTACATGTACATAGAGTACGTGCATACATGTAGATCCAAAATTGCAGCATACATGTACATAACTTTAGGGAAACCTCACCTTTTATGAAAACCGAAGGCGAGCGACAACCATGTTCCTTCAAAAAAAAAGAGAGAGAAAAGAAAAAAAAAAAAAGATAAAACCTCTTTAATGCCTATCGATTGACGCATAAATTTTTAATATACCACTTTTTCTAGCAGGCTAAGTCAAAGACGGAAGCATTGAGTTGAAGATTGGAAAAGCACATTCTTACTCTAAATTACTCTAAATATAAAAATGCATCTGCAAATACGTGTACTTGTAATAAAAAAAAAAAAAAAAAAAAAAAGGTACACCCGCACTGGCAGCTTCATATACCGGACTTCACTATACCGGATCCCTTGATGTACAGTATGAATTTCGCTTGAACCTGTGATCCTCATACAAATCCGTTCGACATACGGGATAAAACCTAATACTGGATCCGGATGAGATTTTTCGTTGCAAGATCCCTGTTACCATAGAAAATAAATTTGATGTACCGAATCCTAATGAAACAGTGATGGTGTTTCCACTACCTCTTTCATTTCCCAGCCGTTTATTCAAAACTTCAGCACTGCCTACTAACAAGTAAATGTTTCGTTGTGCTTCTTGAATACGTTCATTCTTGTTGGCGGAATTGAAGAGAATAAGGATAAATTAGGTAATGCTTTGGAAACCAACTTCGGGAGACTTCATAAAATGGAAACTGCACACAATTTTTCCGCTTTGTTTTTCCATACACCAGTCAGTCGCTGAGTAGGTGGGGCTCTAGCCTTCATTTTGCGGTCTACCGTTCTGGTTTCTCTTGTCCCGCAGATTTGAAATCGAAACAGGCCTTTGCTGGATCCGAGTTCTCCGGTTAGCCAGTGTTATTTGGCTAATGTAAGTGCCATCCTGATGAAGTTTCTCGTTGATGCCAGCTGTGGATTATTAGCTACCTTCACGGTAGCGACTATAATGATCAGTATGCTAATTAGAATCGCCCCAGCCACGCCATAATCTTTATGGTCTCGGTGGGCAATCTTAGTGAATTTTTTTCAGAGCAAAGATAATTTTCTGATGGATTCAAAGTTTAATTCGCTGATGCGTGTAAATTACATATGTTCAAAATTCAAACTCCGCGAAGGTGTTGTACAGGAAGGATATTTAATTGAATGGATAGTATATGATTCGTTAGACTAAGTACACAGCTACATATATTCATCTATCGTCATGTTTTTTTATTCTCTGTGGGTCCACTTGAAAAGTGACATAAATTACGTCTTGATATTATTTTAATTTTGCTCGTGTGCTGCGGCACTTTTCGGCATTTCTGAGAGTCGCGAGCTCGCCTCCCGATACCACCACGTCAAATCGCTATAATCATGGATAATCACGCCTTGCCGCTACCGTGAAAGTATGTAGCTATCGGAAGTTTGATCGCAAGTGAACGCGAAGCGGACGGGAAGTGTCCGTCTGCAGGGAATTTCGCTAAGCGGATGATTCCGCAAAAGCTATCACCAAAAAAAGAAAACTTAGAATGCGGCTGCGCCCACTGTGGCGGTCCATGAGACTACATGTAACGAGTTGTCGCATGGCTTAGCCTACTGCAAGAAAGTGGTATTTTAGAAAAAGTGGTATTTTAAAAAGTTATGTTCCAAGCGACAGG
>JABYPW010001157.1:0-17348 GCA_016880775.1 Phymatotrichopsis omnivora
TTCCCGTGCTTAGTCAAGGCTAACGGCAAAGCCACACCATGCCACGTCATGCCACAAGGTCATGTGACAGAGGATCATCTCCAGAGCGCTTAACACAATGGTGAAGGGTAGAGACGGCATACTCACACGTTGACAATCTAAGCGTAACCTCCATCATAGCGCATCGTCTAGGTACCTTGATGCTGACCACTACCGGTGTTCATAACATATATAGCCAATCTCGAGTATGTCATAGTATTAAATCCTCACCTCGCTTAGTCAGAGCTTAGTGGCAACAATACTCATCACATAGTTCTTTAGCTCAACTCAAGGGAGGAGATGCTTACAGATTCTAGCATAACTATTTCGTTGACTTGCAACTAGGTTCTATGCATATCCTGGTACCTGGGAGGACCACAGATAAAGTGTTCTATAAGAGTAGGAGTGGAGGATTCACTTTCCTTTTTCCTTCCTTCCTTTGGAATAGTTATTGCTTTTAATTAACTGTAAATACCCTGCTAGAGGATTAAGGTGTATTTAAAAAAAATGGGGAAATACTTGGGCTGCTCTGGGGTAGGGGGGGAAATTCATTTTATTTTATCTTTATGACCCTGAAGGGGTCATCTAAAAGAACCTCTATGTATAACTATGTAAAGCTATGATGGAGGTAGACAATAGCCAACTTAAGGTCGGTAGCGCAGTCTACAGTTTATAGATAAAATACAGGTTTGTTCCCAAGTCCTCCTCACTTACATGCAATAAACTAAAGAAGAGACAGGGTAGAAAGTGAAGAATGGTAGGGAACAGTAAAACTCCAAAAAAGAAATGTGACCGGTACAGAAAGCGACTAACCTAGTATGTACAAACAGTAGAAGAACTTAAGCAAGAAACAAAAGAAAAACCTAGGGAACCCCTTTCCTATCTCTAGTGAGGTAAACCTTACAACAACCAGAAGGGATCAAGGTATATGTAAGAAAAACCAACTAAAGAAAAGGGAAGGAGAGAAAGACAAATGAGAAAAATACAGGCCAAACTCACAAGACTTTTACATAAAGGAAATAACAAAAGCAGAAAAAGAGATGAAATACCCAGGGGCCCTAAGCCTCCATTCCCTCTTCTATCACAGTACACAGGTTTTCCACTCACTTGTTATTTTTGGCTAAAGCTTTCAAGTAATTAGAGCAGAGCAGATCATTGGCAGGGTGGGCACCATCGTAATTAGCACACTCAAGTCCCATATCTTCATATTGACGTCCATGGTGTTTACACTCTATGTTATCATAAAAGTGTTCGAACATAGTGTAGGGTCTAGCACAAAGGTAGTAGTAGGGGGAATAGGTGCACTTCAGTTAGTGATGACTAAAGCAATAGCAGTGGGAGCACTAGGTAGCCTTTGAGAAGGCAATATAGGGATCGGTCCATCGGTTCTTATCGAGAATGATGAGACCTTAAGAGATGTGTTAATGGTTGTTGTTCACCACTACAGTGATAATAATCGAGGATGTAGGTTTGCCAATAAGCTTGTCCTTGGAAGCAAGCTAGCTTAGGGTTTGGGCAAGTACAACACCTTGGTTAAACATCTCGATCTCCTTTTGGATAAGCGACATATGTTCAAACTCGGAGGTGTTGAGGACAGGGGTTGGCACATTGTGCATGATGTACTTCTTATAAAGGAAGTTCCAGGGATGGCTGGTAGTGGTAGGGAAGAACTTGCAAACAGCTTCTTTAATGGTTAGCTTGTAGGCAAGGACTTGCTGGGTGGTGGTGTTCTCCATTACTGAGAGAAAGATGTTGCTGGCTCTGGCCTTGTGGACAGAGCAGATATGGCAGGTAGATAGGGCCTTCTTTTCTACCAAGGTAGAGTTGATGGCATCCCAGACAGCGATGGGGTTGAACTCGGCAGCTTCTACCTCAAGATTGATGATGATCTCCCTTCCCCATTTGGTAGGGTATTTTAGGGTATAAGGGGTAGTAGCAGTCAGAGGTAGCATAGCCAAGGATTTACCCTTGGTTTTCTTCACCACTTGGGCCCAAGGGGAGTCAGTAGTAGGGGGTACTACAAGTGATACAGTGGGAGCAGGGGAGGACAGGTAGGAGGAAATCTTCTTTACCAATTTCACAGTTTCGGACGCTTCTGACTATAACTTTTTTATTGAATCTGAAAGTGCAAGGTCAACTTCAGTAGGGCCTGCCTTAGCCAAGGCTATAGCAGTGGCACTGTGGGTAGTGATGGCCTTGAGTTCATCAAAGCAGGCTTTGAGCAACTGTTGGCCAGTGGCAAGGGCAATCACTACCTCCTAAATCTTGACTAGGAGGTAAGGAGGGACGGTATGATGGTATCGTAGAACTCGAACTCCTTTGCTTTAAGGTACATGGTCTAGACCTGACCTTCTGAGGGGTTGTTTGTGAGCTTAATTAGCTGATTATCTTTGTCTATTACAGTAAAGAGGGGGGAGGTCCTGAAAGAACTCAGGACATTTCGGAGTGAGGTGGCTTTATTCCTTACCTATTGCATATTGTGATCAGGGGGGGGGGTTAGGAGGAGTGTGAACATTGCAACATTATCATGATGTTTATCGATGTATTAAGATACTCATAGCTAAGAACTACAACATAGGGGGTAGTTTGAAGGTACAAAGAAGCCTGACTTAGGCTGCTCTTCATATCATGATACCATACTAGGGGTATAGGATGTAAAATATAAATTTTAGTGAATGAATGATTTGGGCACTCTTTAGGTCTAGAAAAAAGTGTATTTTAAAAAATGGGAAATTAATTAGGCTGCTCTTTATATTGCTCTACAAGAGGAAAAAGTGTATTTAAAATGGGAAAATACTTGTATCACTTTTTAGATTACCCTGCGGGAGGAAAATGTTACAGAATACCACATCTGTGGTCTTCCCAGGTACTAGAATGTATGTGGAATATAGTTATAAGTCAATGTAAGGGCTTTATCAGAATATGTAAGTATCTCTACCCTTAAGTTAGGCTACAGAACCATGTGATAAGTATTGTCACTACAAAGCCCTGACTAAGTCAAGTGAGGATTTGACAATATGACATGCATGAGATTGGTTATATGCAATCAGTGATAAGGACTGTCACATTAATCTCATCATGATATACCAATTGGATATATCATTGGAGGACATGACTAGAGGAGCTTTCTCTTCAAAAAGTCATATATGATCTTGCTAATTTATGAGACTGATTTTTGATCGCATCTTGATCTTCTTCTAGGGAATTGTGGAAAGTGGTAAGGAATCATGATAGATTGTTTCAAAGAGGTTCTTTCCTTTGTTTAACTCCTTAGTTGTTCTTAGTCAGAATTGGGTATTTAAGAGGGAGCGGACAAACAATATATTATATTTCTTTCTCTTCTCTCTAGCCTTTATCTTAAGTCTTGTACCATCTTTAAGCTTCAAGAATATATTTTGCTTCTTTACTAAAAAGACCTTCATCTTCTCTTGACTCTGTAATTGAAGTAAAAAGCACAAGTGGTTATAACTTGCCAGTTGAGACATCTGAGTCTACTCAGCAATACCATCTTACAAAGCTTCTTATGTCTATACTTGTATCTACATCTATCATGAGTCTTCCATCACAGAAAAAGTGTATTTAAAAGTGGGAAAATACTTGTGCCCCTCTTTATATCTCCTTTTTCCTTTTCTTTTCTCTACATTTCTTTCCTTTTACTTCAGCTAGTTATTGCTTTTCATGAAGTATAAATACCCTGCTGGAGGAAAATGTGTATTTATTAAGAATGGGAAAATACTTATGCTGCCATTTATATCTTTCCTTCCTTCTCTACACTCTGCAACTGCTCTCACCTTGCCTATTCTGAAAACTTTATCATGAACTTTCTATCTCTACCCTTAAGCGATGTCCAGTTACCCCCTTACCCCCAATACCTACCCTTCCTCCCTACCCCCCCTAAAATACCTACATGATCACCTACCCTACCCCAGCTTCATCTAGTAGGTCAAAGTAAATCACAAACTCCAGGTAGAACTGTATCACTCCAACACAAAAAGCCTCCTATGACTAAATAGAAACTATGAAGATAGAACCTTCTAAGGTAGCATAATTGAAGACTATACTACGGTCGCAACGTATAAAACCATCAACAAGATTCACTCCTTTGCAAATGACCTACCCTATATCTTGAGCTCACTTGAGTCTATCAAGTCCTCCCTTGCCACTATTGCATCTACCCAGATGGACCTTGCTAGTTAAGTCGCTGCCATGGAGTCATGACCACCCCTGACCATAACTAAGACTATAGCGCCCATCATTAAGACCCTACCCACTCTCCCCAAAGTCCTTAAGTCCCTCAAGGACATACAAAAACAATAGAAAGTGACCATGAAGGACCTTTAAAAGCTCCACACAATTTCCTCCAACTCTACCACTCTCTCTACACTGCAACAAGTGTAAGATACTCAGACCTAGGCCCAAGTCATCTCAAAGAAATAGAAGAAGAAGGGTAGCCCAGTCACTTAGAAAGACCTCCTCCTAACCACCCTGCTTCCCCCCCTACACTATCCCACATGCTGTAACTGAGAAATAATTGTCGATATCAAGGAACTATCAGCCTTCGGCGATGACGCTCACATCCAAATCTATGACTAAGTGAACTCAGCCCTGGACAAAGCTAAAGTGCCTTCTTTCTTACACATCTAGAGCTGCTATAATAACAATCCCACTACCCTAGTTCTCACGATGATAAAAACTATCACTGCTGTAGCAGTCCTTTCCTACTGACCTGTCATTACCAAAGCAGTTGCCGAGTTTAGTGAAGTCAAAGGAATTAACTGCAACTACATATGGAAGAAGTACATCATCTATGCTGTCCTAACTCTCACTGATCTTAACACCATAGGATAAATATCTCACCTCTGGTAGGAGATTGAATGCTATAACTCTGGTATTACCCTTGCTATGACCCTACACTAGCTAAAATCCAGCTCGAAAATTAACAAACAGAATTACAGTTCCCTCATGATTACTGTTATCAATAACAATAATGAGGCTCACATCCTAAGGGGCATCACAATCCTCAAAAAGACCTATTGCACTGTTGAGTATATCCCTTTTGGTGCTAACACCTAATGCTCCCATAGCTCGAAGTTTTGACACGTAGTCCAGAATTGTCAATCCCCTCCATGCTGCCAACTTTGTACCAGCTCCCATACCATTTCTGAACATACCTATAGGGTAGCTGACTGTAAACAACTGAAAGGCTTTGCCTATGAGAACACTATTCTCCAATGTATAAATTGTCCTGGCCCCTACAAAGTAAATGATCCTATCTGTATAATGATGATCTAGGCTAAACTTGTTGAGTATAATAGGAAGGCTAAGTCTACAACTATGGCAGGAGTTTAGTTACTTCACTTTACCTTGTATTATTTTTCTTACTACAGCAGACCTTGTATTACATCGCTTTGGTAAAGTATAGAGGAGCTTAGCAGGTTTCTCTTTCTCTCCTTTCTTTTATTTTTTCGCTCAGTCATGTAGTCCATGTTGGGGGTTTTTCTTTCATTATTTTAAGGTTCACATAGCAATTGCTTTTCCCTGACTAGATTTTGTACATAGTTATCTACGTTTTTTTTTTTCAGTATAGGTAGGTGGAGGATTTCCTTATTTTTGGGCTCACTTATGGGGAAAGGCTACTGGTTATGTCTTTGTACTTGATTATATATAAATGCCCTACTGTAGTACCTTAGGTATTGAAATCAGGAAATTGAAGTCTTTTTCCTTCCTTCTCTCTTTAGTCTAGAGACTAGCTATGAGCCTTAAGAATATATTTATTCTACTTTCTGAATTTTACTTCTTCTCTCTCTTCTTGTCTTGAACCTAGGAAACTTTTGTTTAGTGGATCTAGACTTATTTGTTGAGATATCTAAGTTTACTCAGTAATACATGTTGTTGAGTGGTACTCACAAGTTAACTGAGCCTTTACACCTCAGGACAAACCCATATGTAACAATAAAAGGTTTATAGTGATTTTTAGGAGAAGGGTTAGGAATTACTAGATAAGCTATTATATATAAGCTATGTATACTAGGTATCTCTTTAACCTCTCACTAACCTTTTCTTGGGCACTTTATAGGGGGAATTCACACTGTATACCATTTTACTTTTATAAAGATAGTAGTCATTAGTCTTAGGTACAGGTATCAGAATAGGTATATTTTGAAATTTAGAGTTTTATAGGAATTTTTATAATAGAATTATGTTTATATCAGAGCATAATCACCATAATATGTTTAGATAGTGTAGTTACTCAATACCTTGTTTTTAGTTTCAGTTTAAATGTTTATTTAGGTTCAAGTTTCACTTTACACTTAAGGTTTTCTTTTTTTTTTTTTTTTTTTTTTGTTAGACATATTGTGAATATTTTTTTTCAAAAATATTAAAGATAATAATTTTCATACTTTACAAATTTACATAAATGAGAGAAGTTTGAAGTAAAGTTATTATAAAGAGACTAAAAAATGCTACTAATGAAGTATCTAGATATTTACATCTATAACTATACATATTAAAATAGTCAATTACACTAGTATAGACCTTCCCTAGTAAATTCAATATTCTTTTAACAAATTCTGCTATAGTCTAAAAAATATAACTTATTATATCTATAGCCATCTAGTTATTAAACATTCTCTAGAGTCTAGAATTTATGATTATGATATAATTAGTTAAAAATCTAGAGTTTAGCTATTTCTTCTATAATTAATACTTCTAGTGAGTAAAATATTACTATTATTAAAAATAAGGCCCTAAGTCTTACTATAAAAATGTAGGAAACTAAGGCTAATAAAGTATGTAAAAAGTATAGAGTAAAAGATAAGGAGAGAGAACATTCTATTCTACTAAGTAAATATACAGCAGTTAACCTTAGCCAAGAATAACTGAAATTGAAAATAGAATAGAATACTATTATAAAACCTTTCCTCCTTAACACAAAGGTTCTAGGAAGTGATATAGTTAATAATTCCAGGAAGTAGAAGGTTCCATTAAAGTTACCTGAATTTATAGAATCTTCAAATTATTAGATAATTCGAAAGATTTACCTAAAACCTATTGATGTTAAAAGGATTAATATGATCCTAAGAATCCCTATATCTTTTTAGATTGTCTTAATTAGAAAGTAGAGGCATTAGATATGCCCACTTCAATCATTACAAAATATTGTAGATCTTGTTTCTAGTGTCTATAAAAGTTTATCATGAAAAGAAAATAAAAGCAGCTAGAAGAAATAGAAGGAAGAGGAGGAAGAAAAAAGTTGTATTTAGAAATTTAAAATTATGATTCCTATTATACATAAAGATTTAGATACAGTTGTTATGGGGTGACTTGTAGCTGAGATAATATAGCTCAGTAAGATTGTAAGTACTACTCAATCAAGTAATATTACTGAGTAAACTCAGATATCTCAATCACTCAATCTGGATCCATAAATACAATCTTCTTACAGATTATTAAGTCAGAAAGCAAGTTGCTGTGTTGCATTTCACCTTTTATCACTCAGCACTAGAACTCAATCAATTTAATTACTCTAGTGACGCAAGAAAAATTCCCGGAGTAATACTTCCTTGGATTTTCAATTCCGCCTTCCGCACAGATTCAAGCACCTTTATTTAGGATTTCCGTTCAATACTGAGTGCTCTGCAGACAAAGTAATCTATTATCGCCTTTCTTTTTACATAAAATGAGACTCCAGTCCTTAGAAAAACATCACTCTCGATGCCAAACCCGAAAATTCTCTAGTTATAAAAAACACCACACTAGCGAAGCAAACCCCAGCCAATATCATCCATCTACAAGTACTGCGCCACACCAAACTCCAGTAACGCCGGGTATCCTCACTGGCCCCCCAAAAAACCGCTATGTCGTAAAAAAAAACTTTCTTCGTGATCTTGTATCTTAACTCTCCGCCTCCCCCCAAAGCTACCCCCCTCCAAATCCACCCCATCCACACAACACTCTACTCAATTATCGTAGTCCTGACAATCCCCTCACTTGCTTTCATACCACTACTACTGCCCGCCATTTTCCTTCCCCTGACCATCCGCTCTTCGCTGCCATCCCCGCCAACTCCAATTTGCCATCGTCGGACACCATCCATACTATCTCCTCTCGACGCCCGAAGATGCCGTCGTAGAAATATCGGCCAATGGATAGCCCCGAGTTCTGTGTATCGCCGGGGGTGGAAGACCAGGGCCCGTGTAATTGGATGGAGCATTTGGGAATGAGTTGTCATCAGACGTTAATGGCGGGTTGGAGGTTATGGAACCAATGGAAGGAAAGAGAATAATTAGAAGGGGAGTTAATGATGGAAGGGAGGCGCAAATTATGGCGAGGTCGGCTTCGATCGTAGCCAAGATAAAGCCAACGTAGAGGTGCCCTGAGATGAAAGGTTAGTCTGGTCGAAGAGTGGGGAGGAGGAGCAAGAGAAGCGTTTATACACGTGCTATCAAAGATTCCCATGGAACGTATGGTTATCGGAAGGCGGACAACGGCTACTATGCAGACTCTGGTGATGGTCAAGTCAGTAATTAATTTCTCCTCAATAAATCATCCCTAACAGTAAAAGTTCTTTTAGATTTCTTCGCAAAAGTGTGGCGAACTTACATAGCTCCGAACGAAAACAGTCCTACCAACAAAATCTTTTGCTTTCTCCGTAACTTCATCGTCATCACCTTTGCAATCCCCACCCCATAAATACCCCAATCCGTTACAATATCCAATCCCCCATGCAATCCCACCCCCCATGGTTCGTTAGCGCAATTTTCCCCCTGGGAATTGATGATCCACACCTCGTGAATCGGCTTACATTGTACGACAATCGCAATCGAAAAACCTATTCCCCATAGGGTTACCACCAAAATGAGTATATACACAATTTTCCGTTCGCGCGCCCCGGGGAGGTTTCGGAGGAGACGGAGGTAGAGGCAACATAGTGAAAGCTTCGTGAGTGATAGAGACAAGTTAAAAAAGAGTTCGGATATCCAGGAGAGTATGAGTGATGTCTCGACGGTCGGGAGGGGAACATCCCACATGTGGTAGCCCCAGCCGTAGCGGAACGCGGCTATACAGGTTGTCAATGTGAGGCCGACAGCCAAAAGCTGTTGCGCGAGAGAATGTTACCATCAACTGTATACGAAATCACATCCCTGAGCCCGAAAGTAACGAGATGGAAACTTACTACGGCCGGTAAAATAATCCAATCATCAATTCCAAAACTCTTCCTCAACCAAATCCGCGTATAAATCCTCAATCCCACAACAATAACAACTACAGAAATCAACACCAGCTCCACAATTACCAACGCATTCCCCCTCCATGCCGGATTAACCGTATTCGGCAACGGCCAACTCGCAATAACCTCCGGCGGAGGATCACTCCTCATCTCAAAGGCCCAAGTATGCACAAAAATGTATTGAAGCAATAGCGTTATATCTAAAACTAAGAGTTATCTCTTCGCAGCTAAGAGGTGGAGAAAGGCGTCGAGTTCAGCAACTCCTCATGGCGTCTACTTTCCCCTCACAAGTGATCGCGTTGCTTCGAGAAAGAAAGAGAAACACAAGAAGAAGAATACTCTCCCGCTAAATAATAAGTTCCTTGCCTCACGATACGAAATCAGAAAGCAAGGCTGAATGCGCACGCCATGTGGTACATGTACAATTGCGTGTCGCGCAGACGAGGCGAGATTATCCGGACTAACATTAGCTACAGAGCCTTCCTGACGTTGGGAATGTAAGTTTGCAATTCAAGGTAAGCCAACCGCTGAGTACCCCAGTAAAATGTTGTGTCACCGCGACACGAAAAAGAGTATACAGCGGCTAATTCTTTCCCCAGCGAATTAAGGGAAGGCGATTGAAGTTGCCAAAATCTCCGTCAAAAGCAGAATACATACTGCCCTCGGCGATCCCTAATTAACGCCGTTACTGCCACCTTCATCCCGCCGCACATACACACAAAACGCGAGGAGCCAATTCAGGGACCTTACACATACGGTAGACCCCCTCTATAAGAATTCTGTGAATAATATTCGCACTATAAGAATACCACCTCATGATCCCGTCATTTTTTGTATGGGAAATAAGAATATTCGCCAAATAGGAATATTCTTAAGACTTTGTAGAAATTTGTTAGGGTATTCTAATAAAAAATGGTAGAGGATTCCCTAAAATGTGCATCAGGTAAGGGTGATTATGCCGAAGAGGGTTATAAATCATATGCGAAATCAGATTCCCCCTGAAATCCTCGAAATCGGACAAGGAGTCTATGACACTTGGCCTTTTTCATGCATTTCAGCAATCTTACAATATCCGGTCACTTGGTCTGGTTCATAATCTTGGCATCCCTTGGAATCTCGCACAAGATTACCTAATAAGAATATGCTCCCCCGGTCTAGACCCTATTCTTATAGGCAGAGTCTACTGTACCAGAAGCAAATATATAAAGAGTGCCTGAAAAATCACAAGGGCAAAGCCTTTTCCATTTTTCCCGGAAGCCTTATGCAGGCGATAATTAACAGCTCCTTAAACATCAACTCTGTCCCACAATTAGGGCTCGTACGCCCTCGAAGCATTTAGTATACCCTGTGCTACCCTCCAATACCGCTTCAAAGGAGAACGTTAGTCTAGTCAAATTTCATATGGCCACCATCAATGCCTTACCCTAGCCGAAGAAGATGTTGTTTCGCAGCGGTGTAAAAAAATTAGATTACCGGGGTTTTGCGCCAAGGTTTGATTTAGTAAAAAGAAATAGTCAATTTCCTTCTACAAAAAAAAAAAAATCTAGCAACCTGAAGACAACTATTCGGAAGAACTAGATGATGATGTTTATAAATCGACACCCAGACCTTACCACTAAATATAGCAAACGGCTGGATTGACAAAGTGTTTATGCAACCAACTCGCAAGTCATTAAGGACTGCTTTACCAAGTTACAATGTGTTATCAGTCGACACAGCCTTAAGCCACATCAGATATGGAATATGGATAAAAGGGGTTTAGTTATGCGTATTTCTGCAAAAGCTTGAATTATATGTATAAATGAGAACGAAATCCTAATGTTACTCAGAATGGAAAACGAGATATGGTGATAGTTATAAAAACTGCATATATGAGTGGCTTGGCGCTCTTTCTATAATTATCAACAAAGGTAAAACCTCACTACCCAGGTTGGTATATCAACTTGGATAAACCTGGAAAAGGTGCTATATTTTCAATTAGTGAAAATTGTTTGACAGATGAGTATCTTGGTGTTCCATACCTAAAGGAGCGTTTTTTTTTTTTTCCGAAAACAACAGCATTGATTGGTAATATTCCCCGAACCTTGATCCCGGATAGATAAACACTGTTCTCATGTTTCTTTTAAGATTATACAACTCTGTATAGAGCTTAATATATTTTGCTTCTATGTCTTCCATCACATCCGACCTAGTTCGTTTAACCCCTCGATGTTGGTTTATTCAGTTCCTTGCTGCATTATTACGGAAAAGCGGCCGACAATTATACAGGCAGCACAAATACCAGTATTAAATGACATTAAACGACCCATTATTCTACCACTCTCATCCGAAGTTCGTATTACTGCATTTACACGCCAAAATATCGAATCTACATTCGAAACTACCAGTATTATCGAAAATTTCTCTCAAAATTCCTTACCAATGCTACGAACCTAGCTAGGCTAGCCCCAGTGATTTTGATAAGATACTATTTTGTGAACTCCACACAACATTTGGGAGCTCCGTCGTCAAGCACAAACTACTCTGCAAAAATTGAGGAATGGAAACGCCTCTTTGGAGGAGTTAGAAAAATTAATTATTCGTTTCACCCATAGCGCCGAGACCGCCTGTACTATAGCCGATATCGAGGTAGAAAAAAATAACCGTCGCTAACGAAAAGTAAAACAGCCGGAGGCCACAACCGACCGAATAAAACTTACAAATGCTTGACTTCTTAATAGTACTGTCGCAATTGAATTACATGACAAGAGGTCGGAATAGATGAATTCGCGATCGTCAAACCCAACACCACATACGACATCAAGAGTGATGCCGAAGTCTGCTCTGAGGCAACTTACCCGCAATTAAACGGCTTCGGAAAAAGTCATTCGGATGTTAAGCGGGTTACTATCACAGTCGTTAGTGACTTTGAACCGTGCACATCAACAATTGTGCAGGAGGAATTGGTAGAGGAAATTTGGATCTGGGATAGTGAGAATGGCGAACCTTTACCACCTGGAACCCCACTATTAGGCAATAACCCGCGTCCGCCTGTTCGCTTTGTGACACCCATTAATGGCCGCCTTCCCGGCCGTTCTTTTCATGTGCGCCCTCGGTCCCGCAAGTGATTTATTTTCCCTGTTTCAGAGGTGGTGGAATTGATGAAAATGTAAGCCTTATTAGCCCTTCGCTTCGCTGAGGACTCATGCTTACCAAGAATTTATCCGAACCTTTTTTTTTCACTTGGTACTTGGAGATCGGGTCATTTTTGGCACGGGGTTTTGTTTTTCGTATATAGATATGTGTGTGCGCACTTTGACCCATTTCCACGTGACGCCCCGTATCACCGTGATATTATGGTGCCGGACACCTAAAACCAACACTCTAGTGGTGGGTAATCATTGGAAGTGGGACATTTTGGGCGTGTCGCGAGTGTAGGTTATATAGTTATCCGGCACCATACATTAATGACCTGTAACGGCTTTACTACAAGGATACATCCCTAAAGCCCCCAACGAAATTTACCTTCCTCCCGTCCTACCGTAGCTCGCCAAAGCCAACGCTCGCTTGTCAACCCACGCGGCAGCCACAAGCGCAACAACGTTACACAGGCATTGCGTTACGCATTAAGGACGCAGCATCAGGTGTGCACAAAAGTGACCGCAATCTGATAAAATCCGATAAAAAAAAAAGTATGGTAGAGAGCCCATTGATGCAGGGCTGCTCTGCTCCTATTAGCGCTTTTCCCGCTCGTTATTGTGAGGAAAAAAGTGATCGCAACCCTATCCTATTGGGCTGATCTTGCGCCCACAGAACGATTGGCTCAGAAAGAGTTGCCCTCACACCCAAGTATAGTAAACTCTCGTTATAAGGAAATAGTCGAGACTGAGATTTTATATCCTTATAACGAGAATTTCCTTATAATGAGAGGTAGATGATTACTAAGCACAAACCCATAGTAAGGAAATGAGGAACAAAAATTACGTCATGACACAATACTATCTACACCCTATCCTCATGCATCTAACTCACAGTGTCCGTAAGGGGTCGTCCGGGGCAGTCTCTTTCTCTCTCGGCCTCTTTTACAGCTGTCGGATCTGAACATTTTCCATTTCCTGCTCCACCCACACTACTCCTATATGCCCATCATCCTGCTGCCTCTTGTACAGCCGCAATACCTCAAGCACCTTCAATGCATCATTGTGTGACACTTTTGGCATTTCTTCCTCTTTATTCCTGAGAATTGGAAGACATGCTGGGTAGCTGTTTGATGGAAATCTGACTGAAATTACGGCGGGAATCTATAAGAGTGGTAAAATACACGTCCACAGCAATAAGTGGGCAATTCTAGTCTTAAATGTAGCCAATCATAGTATTTAGGCTTGCTCTCGTTATAAGGATTTCTGTAGGCAGTGCTTAAGGAATTCTTTGCAACGTGATTTCTTATTTTCTCAAATTTTTGTCGGGGCCGAGAATTTATTTCCTTATAATGGGGCTTTCTTTATAACGGGGATTTCCTTATAACGAGATTCCCTATAACGAGAGTGTATAGTAGTAGCAAATTATTATTCGGACAATTACATAAGCGAGTCTTGGCACCCCCGTATATTCTCCCGACCCACCATGTATAAAAGCTCATGTGCAGGGTCAAGTAAATGCGTAAGACACTACACTACGATTAGAATGCCTCATAAAAAGTGAAAGAAACTTCCGTGGCATAGAGAACACAAGTAGTAACCCTGCATGAAGAGGGTTATTCTTACTGCGCAATGGCAGAAAAGACAGGGATACATAAATCCACTATTGCGTATATAGTATGGGGAGACTACGAGTGCTGAGACCTGAAAAGCCTGGTTCCGCATATTGAGAATGCACCTTGACTAGATAGACCCTCAAAACTATCCAGCCAAAAGTGCCATTACCTAGCCTACCTAGCCAAAAAACATACCTAAATAGGACTAGGCCTCCTGAGCAAAAGGTAGATGAAGGCAGAAAAATACATTAGGTTGGTTCTAAAACCACACCAAATAGCTTTTTACAAAAAGGACAAGAGGGAAATGAAGGATATTAAGGTTATGGGAGATAATGCAAGTTGTCATACGGAATTTGTATGTATGGCAGTGGGGGAGAAGTATAAGGTGAGAAAGACACCCTAGCCCACGCAACCACCAGACCTCAACCCTATTGAGAATCTCCGGCGTTTACTTAAGAGGAGGATACAGAAGAGAGGGCTTTCTATTCAGAACAAGGAGGGGTTAAAAAAAGTGATTTTGGAGGAGTGGGAACGTATTGCCCCTAAAGGCTTTGTAAAGATGTGTAAATCTATGCCCAACAGAGTAAGCATGTGTCCGGGGGCATTAGGAGGATCTACAAAGTATTAATGTCTTTTAAATGAGTTTTTCCCATCTAAACTTTCAATTGAGCATAAATTTTTACGGTCGCTTGCATAGTTGCGGGTATGTCGCTGTAAAATAATTGGTCATCGGTGTATCGCTGGCTTACATAATCAAAAAAAATGTCCGAATAATTATTTGCTACTACTGTACATGTACTGTATATGCCGCATCCAAAGTTTCCCTTGTTGCTAAACAAATATGTAGTCGGGGTAAATCTGGCAGACGAGTGAAGAGAAATTTGGGGAAAGACATATAGTTAAACGAGGGGCTGTGCGGATATATACCATTCCCAAACTAGTTGGTACTCTATGAATTGGTGTGTGAAGATGTATGGAAAAGACTCAAAGTATGGAATGTACATATACAGTACATTAACTTGTACTTAAGCAATTGATTCGAGCAATGGCTGACCTGTTGCAGAGGAGACACGGGTGAACGTTTTAACCGCGGGGAATGTCGAAGCCATGAACCATACCAGTTTCGTAACGGCCAATAGTTCGGGATCATTAGGTCGAAGGTGTACTAGTGCATGTGCTGTGCGTGTACGAGTTCGAGAGTATGGTAAGAGATTCTTTAGTAATTCGCGAGACCGCCAATAGAATGTTAGAATGATGGTTGCAAAAAAAGTTTACCATAAATCTTCCCAAAAAATGGTCTATCGTCTCCAGGTTACCGTATTGTGTTTCATGTTTTATCACTCGGCACTGGAACTCAATTTATCGGCTATAATGACGCAATCAAAATAAGCGGCGCAATACGTTAATAGATTTCCCAAAATTCCTCTTCGGCACCGATTCTAGCACGTTTATTTGGTATTTCTATTCAACACCGACCACTCAACAAACGAAGTTTTATTTACTACTCTTACATAGTAGTTCCTAGAACACGAATCCCAATGCCAAATCCGAAAATGCTCCAGTCATAAAAAAACACCACATTAACCAAGCAAACTCCAATCGATAATATCCCCCTGCCCTCACTGGGCCCCACAAAACTCCAGCAACGCCGCGTACCTCCACCGTCCCCAAAAATCGCTGTCATGAAAAAAAAAAAAAAAAAAAAAAACGTTCTTCGTGATCCTGCACCTTAACTCTCCGTCTCCCTCTTTCGTTGAAAGCTACCTCTGTCCAAATCCCCTGCATCCACACAACACTCTACCCAGTCACCGTAGTCCTGGCAATCTCCTCGCTGGCCTCAATTCCACTACTACTGCTCACCCTCTCCCTTTTCCCGACCATCTCCTCTTCGCTGCGATCCCCGCCACCCCAATTTGCAATCGTTGGACACCATCCATGCTCTCTACTCTCGACGCCTGAAGATACCGTCGTAGAAATATCGACCAAAGAATAGCCCTGAGCTCTGTGTATCGCCGGCGGTGGAAGATTAGGGCTCTGATATTTGGATGGGGAGTTTGGAAATGAGTTGCCACCAGGAGTTATCGGCGGGTTAGAGGTTATGGAGCCAATGGAAGGAAAGAGAGCTATTAGGAGGGGAGCCATTGATGGAAGGGAGGCGCAGATTATGGCGAGGTCGGCTTCGAGTGTGGCCAAGATGAAGGAGGTGTAGATGTACCCTGGGATGAATGGTTAGTCTGGAAGAAGAGTGAAGAGGAGGAGCAAGAGAAGCGGTTATACAAGTGGTGTCATAGGTTCCCATGGAGCGCATAGTTATTGGAAGGCGGACAACGGCTACCGTACAAACTCTGGCGATGGTTAAGTCAGTTAATTTTTCCTCAATAAACCATACATAGCACTAAAAGTTCTTTTAGATTTCTTCACAAAAGTACGGTGAACTCACATTGCTCCGAACGAAAACAGTCCTACCAACAAAAACTTCTGCTTTCTCCTCAACTTCATAGTCATCACTTTGGCAATCCCAACTCCATATATCCCCCAATCCGTCGCAATATCCAATCCCCCATGCAACCCCACCCCCCAATCTTGATCAGCACAATCTTCCCCTGGGAAGTTGAGGATCCACGCCTCGCGAATCGGTTTACATTGTACGATAATCGCAATCGAAAAACCTATTCCCCAGAGGACTACTACCGAAATAAGTATATACACAATTTTCCGTTCGCGCGTTTCGGGGAGGCTTCGGAGGAGACGGAGATAGAAGCAGCATAGTGACAGCTTTGTGAATGATAGAGACATGGTAAAAAAGAGTTCGGATATCCAGGAGAGCAAGAGTGAGGTCTGGACCGTGGGGATGGGAACATCCCACATGTGATAGCCCCAGCCGTAGCGGAACGCGGCTATACAGGTTGTCAATGTGAGGCCGACAGCCAAAAGCTGTTGCGCAAGAGAGTGTCATCATCAACTGTATACGAAATCGCATCCCTGAGCCCGAAAGTAACGAGATGAAAACTTACTGTGGCTGGTAAAATAATCCAATCATCAATTCCAAAACTCTTCCTCAACCAAATCCGCGTATAAATCCTCAATCCCACAACAATAACAACTACAGAAATCAACACCAGCTCCACAATTACTAACGAGTTCCCCCTCCACGCCGGATCAACCGTATTCGCCTTCGGCCAATTCGCGATGACCTCCGGCGGTGGATCTCTCCCCATCTCAAAGGCCCAAGTATGCACGACAATGTATTGAAGTAATAGCGCTGTATCTAAAACTGATATTCACCTTTCCGCACCGAAACGGGGAGAAAGAAGTTGAGTTCAGCAACTCCTCATGGCGTCTACTTTCCCCTCACAGGTGATCACG
>JABYPW010001158.1:0-17340 GCA_016880775.1 Phymatotrichopsis omnivora
CTCCAGAGCGGTTACTCAGTTAGCGAGGTCCGTCTGGGTGTTGGCGATGGTGGTGAGAAGAACATGAAGCGACTTATCTTGTCCTCCCTTGGATCACTGATGTACGGACGGGGCGTCGCACTCAATTAAGAGCATATGACATAGTCGCGTAACACAGGAGCGATCTTGCTAAGCGCTGTCAGGGTAACCCTTCATACAGCCATTGTGGTCATCGGTCGCATTCGCTAACAGGAACATGAAGCGACCAGGGGGGGGGGGAAATTCATTTTTATTTTATCTTTTACGACCCCGCTAGGGGTCGTCTAAAAGAACCTCCACTTGCAGCTATGGAAAGCTATGACGCGAGGTAAAAAGACAGCTGACATAATATCGGTAGCGCAGCCTACGGTTTACAAGATAAAATACAGGTTTGTTCCAGAATCCTCCTCGCTTACACGCAATAAACTTAAAGAAGAGACGGGGCGGAAAGGAAAGAGCGGCGGGGGAAAGTAAACTCCAAAAGAAAACGCAACCGGTACAACAGCGACCACCCAGTACGTCAAGATAGCAGAAAAACTTTAAGCGAAAAGGAAAAAGAAAAGCCCAGGGAACTCCTTTCCCGTCTCCAGCGAGGCGAACCTTACAACAACCGGAAGGAATCGAGGTACAAGCGAGAAACACTAACCAAAGAAAAAGGAAAGAGAAAAAGACAAAGGAGAAACACAATCCAATCTCACGAAACTCTTACACCAAGGGAACAACAAAAGCACAAAAATGAGATGAAATACCGAGGGGCCCTAAGTCTCCATTCCCTCTTCCATCACAGCATGCAGGTTCTCTACTCGCTTATTACTGTCGGCCAAGGCTTGCAAGTATATGGGGCAGAGGGGATCGTTGGCGGGGTGGGCGGCATCGCAGTTAGCACACTTAAGTACCGTATGATCGCATTGTCGTCCGCGGCGTTTGCACTCTGTGTTGCCACAGAAGTGTTCGAAGATGGCGTGGGGTCCAGCGCAGATGCGGCAGCGGGGGGAGGATGTGCACTTCAGTTGGTGATGGCCGAAGCGACAGCAGCGGGAGCATTGGGTGGCCTTTGAGAAGGCAATGTACGGGTCAGTCCGACGATTCTTGTTGAGGATGGTCAGACCTTGGGAGATGCGGTAATGATTATTGTTCACCACCACGGTGATGACAATGGAGGAGGCAGGTTTGCCGACAAGCTTATCCTTCGAAGCGAGCTAGCGTGGGGTTTGGGCGAGCACAACACCCTGGTTGAATGTCTCGATCTCCTTGCGGATAAGCGACATGTGTTCGACGTCAGAGGTGTTGAGGACGGGGGTTGGCACATTGTACACGATGTACTTCTTATGCAGGAAGTTCCGGCGGAGACCAGTGGTGGTGGGGAAGAATTTGCGGACTGCTTCCTCGATGGTGGGCTTGTACGCAAGGACTTGCTGGGCGGTGGTGTTCTCCATGACGGAGAGGAAAACATTTGAGGCGCCGGCCTTTCGGACAGATCAGACTCGGCAAGCGGAGGGGGCTTTCTTGTCAACCAGGGCAGCGTTGACAGTGTCCCGGATGGCGATTGGGTTGAACTCGGGGACTTCTCCCTCGAGATTGACAATTATTTCTCGCTCCCTCTTGGTCGGGTACTTCGGGGCAGGAGGAGTAGTAGCAGTCGGGGTTGGCGCGGCCGAGGCTTTGCCTTTGTTTTTCTTCACTACCTGTGCCCAGGTGGTGTCAGTAGTGGGGGGCGCCACTTGTGGTATAGCAGGAGCGGGGGAGGTGAGGGAAGAAGAAATCTTCTTCACTGCTTTTGCGGTTTTCGATGTTTCCGACCGTAGTTTCTTGATGGAATCGGAGAGCGCAAGGTCGATTTCAGTGGGGCTTGCCTTAGCCGAGGCTGTAGCAGTGGTGTTGCGGGTGGTGATGGCTTCGAGTTCGTCGAAGCGGGCTTCGAGGGACTGTTGGCCAGCAGCGATAGCGGTAACCGCCTCCTGGATTTTGTTGACTGAGGCCAGGAGAGACGGGAGGGTTTGGGTATAAAACTGGAGGTCGCGGTATCTGATGTACAGGTCACCTATGAGAGGTGTGGTGTGCATTGAGATAACGTCGCCCATTGCAGGTTCGTTTTTGATAGCCGGGGAGATGCTGGACGCCTCGAATGAGGAGAACATTGCTTTCATGGTGGCGGCTTCGTCCCTTGCCTCTTGAGGGGGGGGATTTAGGGAGGGGGTTTGGGGTCGCTTTGAACTTCGCGACATTGTCACGATGTTTGTCGTTGCGTGATAATACTAATAGCTGAGAACTAATAATGTAGGGGGTAGTTTGAAGGTGCGAAGGAGCCTGAACATGAAGTGACTTATATGATTTTCGAACATGAAGTGACCTTTCTTTTATTCCCTATTTGTTTATTTTACATCCCATTTCCTCCAGCGGGGCGTTTACGAACATGAAGTGACCAACAACCATCTTTTTATACCTGTCCATCCAAAGAAATGAGTCATCTATGACAAAGGAGATTACATAAGATATAGAACCCGACAGGAAGCCTTAGAAATCCCATGACTCATTCTAACATCATCCGACGCAATTGTAACATTCCTAGGAGTCGTAACTGAAATGATCAGCGTTGTGGTCTGAGCTCAGATCGCTGATCTCAGGTAAGATCATCATCACATGATTGCTGGCTCAATCGGCTTGAGTCAAACCAACCACAGGGGACTAAGTGATAGGATTTACTCAAGTTGTTCTGATCATGTGAGGTACGCTTGAGAGAGGATGACAGGTGAGTCAGACCCTGACTCATCTTCATCAGAGGCACCACATATAACTCATCCAGAGGTAGAGCCCTTTGTCATGTGGTCCTTTCGCATAGCAAAGGGGTATACTCACTGGAATTTGCTCATATAACCAAACTTATCGTCGCACATGGGCCTTGGTACCGTGGCTGTAATACTAGCTCTAAGGAAACACTATGGGAAAAGCCTTACCTAGAAAGCTACTAGAACAGAAAGATTAGAAATGTTTCCAGAAGGAGAACATTTGATAGTCCAAGCAATGTTAAATAACACTGTAGAGTGTTATGCCCTATTGGATACAGGGGTAACTGGTTTTACATTCATGGACAAAACATTTGTCCAGGAAAATGATTTTGCAATGTCAAAGTTAGAGACCCTATGGACCTTAACAGTTGTTGATAGAAGACAAGTAAGTAATGGAAAAATCACCAAGGTCACCAAAGTAGAGATCTATATTGGACGAAAGAAAGAACATATGTTGTTCTACATCATGAAGTTAGCAGATTATCCTATCCTATTAGGATTGCAGTGGTTACAACACTATCAAGTGTAATTATATTTTAGGAGAAATTAGCTCACCTTCGTGGAAGAGTATAGGAGAAATAGAATCGATATTACCGCTATTAGAGTGGTACCCTTTGAAAAAATAGTAACAACGAACGACAGCAAGCTATATACCATTAGTGTTACTGAGTCTACTAAAGAAAGGGAGGCACCAGAAATAATACTACCAGAAAAGTTAGTACTAGAAGAGTACTACAAATATTTGCACCTCTTTGACAAAGAAAAAGCAGAAACTTCACCACCACATTAAAAAAGACTGATCACAAGATTCCACTGATTGAAGGAGGTAAACCACCTTGGTTATATACCTATAGACTATTGGAGGTATAGCTGCAAGAGCTAAAGAAGTACCTGAAAGGGAAAGTAGTGAAAGGATTCATCTAGGAGTTGCAGTCGCCAGCTAGTGCACCTATATTATTTGTGAAAAAGAAGCATATATCACTCCGCCTAGGTGTAGATTACTGAAGACTCAATAAAGTCATGGTCAAAAATCGCTATCCATTGCCATTGATCTAGGAAATATTAGAATGGTTGAAAGAAGTGAAGATATACACCAACTTAGACTTAAGACAGGTATACAATTCAGTCATAATTGCCAATAGTGAGGAATAGAAGACTGCATTCCACACCAGGTATGGCTATTATGAGTATAAGGTTATGCCTTTTAGTCTTTCAAATGCACCAGCAATTTTCTAAGTATTCATCAACAGCATCCTAAAAGATCATTTAGATGTTTTCTATGTTATCTATCTAGATGACACATTAATCTTTTCAAAAAACCTGGAAGAGTACATCAGCTATATGTAGACAGTTTTGAGAAAACTAGGGGAAAACAAAATTTATTGTAAACCTAAGAAATGTGAGTTCCATGTCACAGTAATAGAATTCCTCAGATATATCATCTGCCTAGAAGGTATCGCTATGGACAAGAAGGTAGAAACAATACTAGGATAGGAAACACCAAAGTCAGTCAAGGATATTTGGATGTTTCTAGGATTTGCAAACTTCTACCAAAGATTCATCAAAGGATACTCAAGAGTAGTATCACCGATCACAAAGTTATTAAAAAAGGATCAAAAATTCAAATAGACAAAGGAAGCAAGTACTGCTTTTATATGTCTCAAAGAAGATTTCACATCAGCACCAACCCTAAGATACTTTGACCTAGAAAAACTGGTTATTGTAGACACATATGTATCTGATCATGTAGTAGTAGGCATCCTTTCTCAGAAATTCCAGCACAAGGACAGAAAGTAAGTTTTATACCTAGTGGTATACTTTTCCAAGATGTTTAATCCTGTATAATACAACTACCCTATACATGATAAAGAACTGTTAGTGATTATTCTCACATTTTCAGAGTGGGAATGGCATAATGTATACTCAAAATTCCCAGTGCAAGTAATAACAGATCACAAAAATTTAGAATACTTTATAACCAATAGAATATTGAATCACTGACAAGCAAGGTGGTCTGAGTTCCTATTAAGGTTCAACTTCTAAATATACGATTAACTAGGGAAACAAGGAGGAAAATCTGATTCTTTGACCAGAAGATCTGGAGATCTTCTAAAGCAATAGGATAAATATCTTGCATATCAGGAATAGATGATCATCCAACCCTACTACTTGGACCCTATATTATAAGCAAGTTTACACCTCCATGTCCTCTCAGCAATGGTAGAGGTAGAGAGAAATCAAGGTTTTGAGGAGAAAATCAAAAGGCCTTATAATAAGGACCCTACCACAAAATCTATCCTATAGTCCCTGTAGAAAGGAGAAAAGTTTCTAGGATATATGGAACTGTTAGACTACATGATTAGGGAAGGATTGTTATTGTACAAAAACCTAGTCAGCATCCCTAATAATCTAGACCTGAAACTGGAAGTACTCTGACAAAACTATGATCACATAACCGCTAGACACCATGGAAGAGCCAAGACATATGAGTTGATAACAAGGAACTATTTTCAGCCAGGATTATGGAAGTATATCAGCCAATATATCAGCTATTGCAAAGTATACATAAGAGAGAAACCTGTCAGACATGCACCCTTTAGCACTTTGATGCCCCTGGAAATACCTAAAAAACTAAAGAATTTGGTATCTATAGACTTTATAGTGGGATTACTAACAAGCAAGGAATATGATGCAATCCTTGTAGTATTAGATCACCTGACTAATATGGCACACTATATCCCTATAGTGGAAAAAGCAATAAGTGAAGATGTAGCAACCCTATACCTACATCATGTATGGAAACATCATGGATTACCAAATGATATTACCTCCAATTATGGTACCTAATTTGTTTCAGAATTCTGGAAGTCCCTATGTAAAGTTTTGAAAAGCAAAAGCAATCTCAGCACAGCCTACCACCCATAGACAAATGGTCAGATAGAAAGAACAAACTCAGTTATAGGACAATATTATAGATTTATTGTCATTATTAGCAGGATGATTGGGCATCCCTGCTTCCCCTTGTACAGTTCAGCTACAACAACAAAGCATCAGCAACTATGAAAGTTAGCCTATTCTATGCAAACTATGGATACCACCTACACTTTGCAATAGACATAGACCTTAGGAGAAGGTCAAACACCTATGAAAGTGTCAAGCATCTCCCTACCAGACTATAGGAAGTGCATAACTTATGTAGGGTAGAAATTACTTATGCACAAGCAAGCTAGAAGGAAGTGGCAGATTAGTCAAGAAAACCTGCACCTGTGATAGAATTTGGAGAAAAGGTTTGGCTAAATGCTAGGAATCTGCATACTCAGAGGCCATCCAAGAAACTTAATCACAAAAGACTTGGTCCTTTCAAAGTTCTAGCAAGAGTTAGAATTTGAGTATATAAACTCAAGCTTCCTTACTCTATAAAGATCTATCCAGTCTTCTATATCTCTCTATTATAACTAACAAGCAAACATGAACTAGTCCCAGGCCATCAAAATCCTCCACCTTCTCCTATTATTATTGAAGGAGATAGAGAGTATGAAGTTAAGAGTGTTCTCAACTCTAAATACCTTCAAGGTGGTGCTCTTTGCTACCTTGTCAAATGTGTCAGCTACTCCAAGCCTTCATGGGAGCCTTCCTAGTACCTCAAGCACTTCTAGGAGCTCATCGATGATTTCCACCACCGCTTCCCCAAAAAGCTCAAGTTATAGTATAGATGAGGAAATGATAGGTCTCCTAATCTCCCACCATGGTCATACCTGTTTTTGACTAATATAGATAAATTTGCATCTCCCCTAAAGATAGTATAGTGAAGGAGGAACCCCTTTAAGACCTTCTAGTATTGGGTCTTAAAACCGTCATAATCCAGAGTTATGTACCAGTCTTGCCCTAAGAAAAGCCCTAACCCTATGAGCCACTACTTTACACTACCTAGCTATGGCTTACCTTGAACCAATAGTACCAGTAATAGGAGGAACATATCTTAATACCTATTTCCCCCATATCACCCCTTAGTTCACCAGTGGTCAAAGTAGACCCTGAAAAACCTTATTAGCAGTATGTGCTAATATTGAAAGTATCTACCAGTCCTAGTAGATACATCCTACCACTATTATCAAGAGTTCCTATTGATCCCCAGCTGTGGGAGATCAAGGAGGAGTACCAACCTGAGGTACCAACAGAGATAGTTGAAAGAGATTTAGCATTATACCAGTATTGTCCACCGATGCCCCTACATATATAGCTCAGGAATCTTAGGGAAAGATTGCACTAGATAGTGGAGAATATAAGAGATAACCACCTGAGAGAAGAAGTATTCTTAGCTGTCATAGTAGTTCTAGCTTAAAGAGGGGAATACTGTAATAAACTGTGGTCATGTACTTTCCTATTTGTCATATTCCCTTTGTATCTCCTATTGTCAGCAATGTTCTTTGGAATTCTGTATTATGAGTTATGAAGTGTTACTTGGTCATACATGGTTACTCATGTTTGGCTGTCTGCCTTGTGGAGGTCATGGTAATAGTTTTTAGATTGAATGATGTATGGAAAGGGTTATGTGGACGAAATAGGTTTTGAAAGAGACTGCTCTAGAAGGGAGGCAATGCTCTTGGCAGTTGGTATATAAGAGAAGGAAATCTGTATAGTCCTGTATTTCCTTTCTTACTTCTTTACACAGTATCTTAAGTATACACCATAGGAATAAAGGATTATTCCTACAAACCTTCAGCATATTGTTACCTCGCTCTACACGTACCTCTCAAGTCCTCCTAAGAGTTGTATATCTTCTTCTTTCCTAATTCACCCCCAAACCCTGATTCAGACTGAGAATCAGTTGTATCACTGGAGGAGTTATCCTTTACAATAATTCCCTAATTACTGGTTAAGTCCATGTAAGTAAATGTGACTGATGATTACAGTAGCTATATAAAGGTTACCTTGATAGCACTTAGTGAGTATTGCTCCTATTTATGTGACTATCTCTTTATCCTTAATTGGATGTACATACCCTGTCTTTATAATAGTGACTATAGGAAAAGAAGAAGGTATTATATACACATCTCTAATCAAAATATACATTCAATACTAATATATCAAAAAAAAAAAAAAAAAACCATCACCTCGACACATCTATAATTACTTACCTCTTTATAGAACACAAGTATAATGTCCTTTATCCTCCATCTAATCCTAGTGGAACTACTACTAATAGTAGCCAAGTTCCATAATTTCTTCCTATTTTCAGTTCTTGCCTTAATGTTATTTCTAGTGGTAGTTGGTATGTAGTCAGAACAATTAATGCTATATACCTTTATATGGCTAGCCCTTATATAGCTAGTGGTTATACAACTAGCCCTAATATAGCCAGCTCTTATACAGCTAGTCTGTATAAGTCTAGCCCATAAAAATCTATAGCTACTACCTCTTACTATACTCTATAATCACTCTATTATATCTATAGAAGGTTAGTTACCTCTACCCTTAATCTAAAACATTTAAATAATTTTTTAGTAGATAATAAGTCTAGTAACTCTAGCCTAGAGGTAGACTTATTACAGGACCTTGATGAATGTAGGCAGCTATACTTAAAACATTCTGAATAGCTTGGGGGTCAGTTTAGGCCTTACCCCCAGTACTACCTAGATTCTACTATACAAAGTTAGTTATCTATATCTGAATCCTGTAATATATAAAGCTCAATTAGGTTTTGTAGGTGTCCAGTCTATGATAGAGATAGCTACTACTCTTAACTTTTTTATTGATACCTTCTCCTATCTTAGCCTTGATTTTTATATGATTTTTGGATTTCCTATCAGTCACTATTATATAGACAGTCCATGTACACTCAATCAAGAGCAAAGATATAGTTGCATACATAGGAGTATTAGGATGTACCCTTATCTGCTGCCTTAATTTTTATAATTCCCCTCACCTCTTATATTTTTTTCATGCATTCTGTTACCCTATATAGCTTTTAAATATTAGCAAGTGAGCTAACAATATCAAGAGAGAAAAAAAATAAAAAAAATTTCATAGTATTTGTTGTGAAATTTATTTATATACTATAAGTGTGTACGAAAAGTGATTGCAACCTGATTCTGATATGCTAAGATGGTATTTTTGCAAGAAAATATTCAATACAGGTTCCTTTTCATTTTGTAGTAGTAGATAATGGTTAAGAGTTATAAAATACAAACATAATACAAAATATACCTTTGTAATATTGTAAATTGGACCAGCTAATATAACTTACCAAAAAGCTACCAATGACCATGTATCAATATAGGTGACTAATCAAATCTGTTGGGATCACTTACCCTTAACACCTAGTACTAGAGTACATGTATATATGCATATATATATTGCCAAGCTTTACTACAGAAACCATTGATAACTTACCTCAAGTGTACTAATTATAGACTACTTGATATAGGGTATAACCTGCAACCTGCAATTATATGGTTCAAACACCAGTCTTCTTAATTTGAATAGTTTTCTAAATTTTCAAAAAGGGGTCAGCACCCCTTTTCAATTTTTAAAATCTGAAAAGGTGGATTTATTCTTAATCTAAATACCTTTCCAAATCTAATTGCCTTTCTAAATCTGAATATTCAAATTAAGAAATCTAATCAGTGGGAATTACTCTAGTACTGTAAGTGCTAGCAATTTATACTCACAAAAACTACTATTTTAACCTCAAGCTCAAGGGGTAATGGGCTACAGATTGCCATCCTTGCTACCAATTTCCAAAATAGGGATACATGTACTGGAAAAGATCTTTGTACAAAGGTTGTATGTATGGTGTAATAGGGAGCTCAAATTTATTTGAACATAGTTAGCAGAAGCTGAGATAATGCTATACTATTATTCCTAAAAAGCTGGTATATAAATGAACCTATATTCATCCAAGAGATAGTACTAGCCAGGCCTAGCCTAGGGTTAGGGTAGGGTATATGCTAGTAGAGCTCTCATGTATACCAGGTTTACATTGAACACATGTTTGAATCCAATAAGTTATAGAAGGATAGTGTGGTATATCACCCTAGTAATCTAAAGAAATGTACATATATTGTCTGTAACAGAGGGATTCTACATGAAAAGTGACATTGCCATGCACCACTGTACATGACTACACTAGCTACCCTTACTAAGATAAAGTAATAGGGAATGGAAAAAGGTGATCACAATATATGAGTGGTAAAGTCATTGCACCTGAGTAGATAATTGACTTTGCCACTCCTAAGATAGGGTAATTTATTGTTGTAACCAAGTATATTAACAATCAAAAAAAAAAAAATTAAAGTGAAGTATATATAGCATATACATAGCAATGCACTAATAAGCATACAGGGTGTAAATGCATACATAAACTAGTAAGTATATACCCCACCTACAGAAGCATTGAAACATGAGCCTATAATATATCAAATACCATTATTAATCCCTAAGAAAAATCTGTGTATAGCCTATGGACACTATACACCGAGAGAATCTACCCTAAAAAATTGACTCCAAAAATAGCTAATGCAAAAAAATCTATCCCACCCAAATCCAGTACAAAAAAAGGTAAAGCTAGTAGTACACTTAATGCATAACTCTGTATGATACAAGTAAACATAGTCAATAGACTATAAGCTCTCAAATCTCAATAATAAGGAGCTAGACTTGCTCCAGGTAGAGGTAGGGGTAGGGGTGTGGGAAGGACTAGAGGCTATAGTAGAGGAAGAGGAAGAGGAAGAGTATGTGGCTATAGGGGAGGAGGAAATTAATAGGGAAGAGGAAGAATAAGAAAAAGATAATAACCTTATCTATTATGAAATAACAAAAAATTCAATTCTTTCTCAACTATATATTATATTGTGCATGTATTTTTGGGTTTCAGCACATCTAAAACTCATATCTATGTTATATAACCTACAGAGTAAGACATTACAGAGAAGCAAGATGACACCATGCAATAGTAAAAAATTATATTTCCTTCTTAACTATATATTACATTATAAAGAGACAAAAAATAACTAGATAAATAAAACCAGTTGAAAAATTTTATGTTAATAGATTAGCCAACCTCAGAAAAATAGCAGAGTTATTTTGGGAAGTTAGCCAAAGTTAAATGGCCTACTAGATTCAGGGTTATAGATCTCTATAATCACTATAGAATCTACAAATTAATTGTATATAATGTATAATTTTAATTTTTTTTTTTTTTAAAGTTTATATATATATATATAATAAATAGTTTAAGTCAAGTTTTATATCAAAATATAAAAATAGTAAATCATAGCAGTTAAACTGATTTGTTACAAGTATCACAATGTAGAAAAATTGATTAACTCTTTTATTTTCTAATTTTCTAATTTTTTTTATACAAGTTAAGGAAAGTGTTTATAGAAATAAGGGACTATAAAGTGCATATAAGGAAATCAAAATCCTATAAAGTGCATATGCCATCCATAGCCTAAAAGATATATTATATAAGTAGAGGACATTTGAGTGACATATAGACTATTTTTTGTATAGTATGAAGTTAGCCAAAATTAAATGGCCTACAAAATTTGGTATGACCAAAACTGTGCAACCACTACTGATTCTGCTAATTAATTAATATATATAAGATATAATTTTTACATTTTGAAAAGTTTATATGCATAGAATTGATAGTTTGGATGAGGTTTCACTTTATAATATAAATAGTAAGTTATGGTATTTAAAATTGAGATTTTTTACAAGTAAGTATCATAATGCCACAAAATAAAAAAAAATTAAATATTTTGAGATTTTCTTTTCTCTTATACAAGTTAATCAAATAGATTATAGAAATAAGAGTTTAAAAAGTGTACATACTACTTATAGTCTGAAAAATATATTATATATACAGATATCATTATTTAATCTAAGCTACATAAAGGCATAGCATGAAATCAGCAAATATTAAACAGCCTCATCACTGAAACTCTGCAATCGCTACTGATTTTACAAATTAATCACATTTAACCTTTAATTTAATATTTTGTAAACTTTATGTATATAAAATAGTCAGTTAGAGTGAAGTTTTACCTAATAACATAAAAAATTGTAAAATATAGTGCTTAAAACTGATATTTTGTTATAATGATAACAATACTACAAAATTAAATAATTTTGAGATTTGAGATTTTCTAATCATTAAAGCTTATATATATAGTTTAGGTGAACTTTTACCTCACATTATAAAAATATCAAGTTGTAGCCTTCAAAACTGACATTTTGTTACAAGTATCATAATGGCACAAAATTAAATAATTCATTTATTTTTAGATTTTCTAATCTTTTATACAAGTTAACTAAATTTATTTCAAAAATATGAATTTTAGCAATATGCATGCTATTTATAGTCTGAAAAAATCATTACATAAGTAGAGGACATTATATAATCTATATATAGGCTATTTTTAGATAGTATGAATACAGCTAAAATTGAATTACCTACCAGATTCAGCATTACTAAAACTCTATGGTCATTACTTATTCTACAAACTAATTATATCTAAGCTATTATATTCATATTTTGTATAGAATAGATAGTTTGAGTGAAGTTTTCCATTACAATATAAAAATAGTAAGTCATAGTATTTGAAATTGACATTTTGTTACAAGTACCAAATAATTCATTTATTTTGAGATTTTCCAATCTCTTATACAAGTCAAGTAAATCAATTATAGATACAAGGGTTTCAAAACTATACATAATACTTATACTCTGAAAAGTGTATTATATAAGCAGATGACATTCTTTTATCTAAGTCATAGTATGAATTCAAGATAAAATTAAATGGCCTACTAGATTCAGCATTACTAAGACTCTATAATTGCCACCAATTCTACAAATTAGTCAAATATAAGCTATAATTTTATCTTTTACATAGTTTATCTATATGAAATTCATATTTTAAATGAAGTTTTACCTTATAATATAAAAATAGTAAGCTATAGCATTTGAAACTAACATTCTATTATAAGTATCACAATACCACAAGATCAAATAATTCATTAATACTGAGATTTTCTGATTTTGTATTCAAGTTAAGCAAATTAATTATAGAAATAAAGGTTTGAAATATATTTATATTACTTATAGTCTAGAATATGTATTAGATAAGCAGATGATACTTTTTTATCTCAGTAGTATACAGGCTATTTTTGGATAGCATTAAGTTAGGTAAAATTAAATAGCCTGCTAGATTCGGCATTACCGAATCTCTGTAACAATTAATAACTCTGCAATTAATATATATATAAATGATAGTTTTATTATTGTATATTTTTTTATATGTATAGAAAAGCTTGTTCCAGTGAAGTTAAACCTTATATATAGTATATAGAGAGTAATTTATATATTTTAAAACTAATATTTTGGTACAAATATCATAATACTACATAAAATATTTCCTTGAATTTAAGATTTTTTTAATTTTGTATGCAAGTTAAGTGGATTAGTTATAAGAATAAAGGATTAAAAAATGATTGTTCCCTTTATAGTCAGTAAAAAAAGACTACTAAAGAAAAAAATGAGATTATTTCATCTGAACCCTATAGAGGCTATTTTGACTTGCCCTAAGTTGGCCTAAAATAAATGATCCACTAGATTCAGCAATACTGAAACTCTCTAAATTAATCATACCCTACAATAATCCTAATATTTTAAAATATCCCTATGCAGAGTAGGCGCTTGTTTCAGTCAAGTTTCAACTTGCAATAAAAAAGTGGTAGATAATGTTATTCAAAACTGATATTTTTTTGCAGGTATTGCGATTCTACAACAAATAATTAATTTATTTTGAGGTTTTCTAATTTTTTATACAAGTGGCACAAATTGATTATAGAAATAAAGGCTTGAAAAGTATACATACTATTTATAATCAGAAAAATTTATTACATGAGCAGATGAAGTTGTTAAACGATCATACCCAGGCCATTTTTGAATGGCATGAAACTAGCACAAAATAAATGGCCTGTCAGATTCGGCAATACTGAAACTCTATAACCACTACTGATTCTGTTAATTGATCATATCTAAATAATAATTTTAATATTTCTAAATGTTTCCATGTATAGAATTGTTTGCTCTGGTGAAGTTTTATATTAAAATATAAAAATTGTAAGTTATATTGTTTAAAACTCACACTTTGTTGCAAGTATCACAATGCCACAACATTAAATAATCAATTTATTTCGGAATTTTCTAATCTTTGATACAAGTTAAGTAAATTGATTATAGAAATGAATCAAATATAGTGTACATTCAATTTTCTATTCTCTTAGCTTAGACAATACACATAATTAGAAAAATGAATTACTTAAACGATTGAATTTATTTAATCTAGGCTACATCCAGCCCATTTTTTGCATGTCACTAAGTCATCCAAAAACAAATGGCCTACCAGATTTAGCAATACTAAAACTCTGCGATTACCACACAACATCAAATAATGGAATTTCCCAAAAATCTTTTTTAGAAATTTAAGCGAATTAATCATGAAATGAAATAAACATAGCATACCTTTAATTTTCAATACTATTGACTCGAAAAAAGTGGGCGTGGTACTTATAGTTAGAAAATGTTTATGCATGTACCAGTACATGCTTGTGATTTGGCCCCACCGAAAGGCGACAGTCCCGGATTTTGGTTGAATATGCCAATCCCTATTTTTTGCAGTGTTTTGGTGCAATGTAGAAGCATATTCTATCCGGAAAAGCGGAAACGCGGCGACGGTCCGGAAGCGAGAATTTTGGAACATGTATATATACATACATATTAATTAGATAGAAAATCCCCCAACTTTCCCGCATCATAAATAAGTCAGAAAATCGACAAAAAAAAGTTTGTAATCGTTATAAAATAAATGAAAAATAGTGCAAAAACCTTTTAACGAGTTCAAATCACCTGCGATGTGGAATACTGAGTTTCGGCGTTCCCGAAACCGTTGTTATGTATATTTTCCTAAAATCCCGTTCACTTATTAGAATATATATATTTTTTATTTTTTAACTTTCCTCTCTCCTGTTCTTTCGCATAATGAAGTGAACATAATTTCCAGATTTTCAATTCAAAATTACCCGTGGAGTATTATGCATGCATTATCTATTCTTTGTTTCCTTTTCCCCCCCCCTTTAATTTTTCTTTATTTTAGCTTATTTTATTTTGCTTTTTTCTGCTCTATCGGTGAACGCAAGTCGAATGATTTACACAGTATCAAGCAGAGGGTAAATATATGATACGAGTTTCGGAATTTACGAAACCCAGGGAAATGATTAATATCCCGTAGCTTTTATAAGAGTTTTGGAGTTGACAAACCCAAATGGAGTAAATAACATCTCCTGGTTTCAATTTTTTTTTTTTTTTTTTTTTTTTTTTTTTCCACCGTTTCTTTTTTTTTTAAAAAAAAATTTTGTTTTCGTTTTTTCTTTTCTCTCCCCTCTGCTCTATCAGTGTATTCCCAGGCCTGTTTACTAGTAATGATTTACAGAACATCAAGCAGTGGGTACGCATGTGACATGAGTTTCGGGGTTGACGAAACTCAAGGAAGTAATCAACATCTCCTTGTTTTTGTTTGCTTTTTTTTTTTCTTTTTTTTTTTCGTTTTATTCTTTGTATTTGTCTTACGCTTTATATTTTTATTCTGTTTTTTTCTTTGGGTCGTGTGCCGTTTGTCACTGGGTAGGGCGGCCATACTGCGTAAGTTTTTCTGGTATGCAATTGCGAGGAATACATTGTTCGATTTTTTGTCCTTTTTCTCCGTCGCCTTTTGTCAGACATGGGGACAGGTACTGGGAGAGCAAAAATGACCGTGTACATTCGACGCCGTTGGGAAATCTGATCCTGCCATTCTCTCGTGCCCTTGTGGCCGTTCTGTTTCGAAATGGTGGTGCTGGTGCTGCATCGTCATGCTATGGTGCCCGAAGCCCACCCTTTTCCTGCTGTCACCCAATTTTCCACCATCCGCAAACCCTATCTCCCATTTCCCTAGCTTCTCCACGCTTTGTATCACTGCCGTTGCAATCGCTATCGCCATTACCGTTGCACTTGGTTATCGTCACTCACTTTCTCGCTTTCTCGCTCTCTTGCTCTCTCCCTCCCACCCTCCGTCATGGCTGGAAGGGAGGGTAACCGCGATGCGAGGGCCGTTGCGAGTACGAGTAGAGTTAGTGGCTGCGCCCTAGAGCTTACCGCCAATTCTCGATGTCTGATCAAGCACTGTAGCAGCTGTCCGAGTTTTCCAAACACAACACTTCTACGTCATTCCTTCCACGGCACAGCAGCGAGCAACAAGCGACACCACGACTCGACAGGAGTGTACTTGACAGTATCATCGAGCAAGCAAGCAACAATCGCGGCCACAAACATGTTCAGACTCCTCAGCCGGCAAGCGTTCAAGGCTGTTTGCAGACCTGGTCTTCATCTCTCCAACGGTACCGCATCACGCCAGATTCATAGTGTGCAACCCCCTTACACTGGGCCTCTGAGTAACAATACGACCGAGCAAAGCGATGCCATACTGGTCGGCGAGGTTGAAATACGAAACATAGGAGAAATGAAGGAGGAAGGCAGAGAAGTACACCAACAGGCACTAAATAAGGGCCTTGATGGTAAAGAGATTTATAGCCATCGCCGTGGCCTAAACCTGGCTGTAGAACTTAGTCAGATAAGGCAGAGTATCACCTCGCTTGAAAGGGGTAAAATTCAACAGGATCTGAAGATTGCCTCGCTTGAGAGGGATAAAATTCAACAGGATCTGAAGATTGCCCCGCTTAAGAGGGATAAAATTCAACAGGATCTGAAGATTGCCTCGCTTGAGGACCAGGTGTCAGGTTTGACACTTGTGTCAGAGGAATACGGTCTATTGCGGCAGCGCTTCCTCAGCATGTACAAGCAAAAGGTCAATATGAGTACGAAGAAAGATTGGTTGATAATTCAAGCAGGCAATGCTGTTGCACATGGAGGTGACGCTATTGCCGATGCTAGGCTATATCTCTCAGGCTCAAGGCGCGACACTGGGGTTTTCCGAGAGCTTTATGGGTTGGATGCTCTGGTTGTGCTATCATTGGGTTAGTTTTTTTTTTCTAATCACTAAAATGTCCTTGCTAACATTTTAGGCCCGGATATCATCAGTGTCCTCAACCTTCACGCGACTGTGCTGGCTGATGAACGCAAAACCGGTAGCAATGAATTCTACGATCTATTCAACAAGTTCATCCAACTCTTCATAGAGTCCGATTTCGATGAAACCTTTCTCACCAGTGACAGGGGTGAGCTGGGAGAAGTGTACAATGCGTTGATAGCCTGTAGGAGGTATAAGTAGATGCCATAAAATGCATGTACTTCGGTAAACGGTGGAAGATAGTCAAGGAGTCTAAGCTGTAACGCTGTGGTTGGCATGAGTAGGTTGGGCTATAAGGTTTCGGCATTTTTTTTTTTTTTTTTTCCTGTGAATAGAGGCTATTTGCATACATGGAGGCACAGGTTGCTCATTATGATTTTTTTTTTTTTTTTTTTTTTTTTTTT
>JABYPW010001159.1:0-17334 GCA_016880775.1 Phymatotrichopsis omnivora
CCCCCCCTCTTGCCCCCAAGCGCGTCATAGCAGCTTTGAACTGCGCTAGGCGGCATTAGTATTATTGCAGCATGTACCTGGCCCATCGTAATCAGAGATGTGATGTTTAATTTTAAAACTATTGGGTGTAGCAGGTGAGTCTATGGTAACTGCGGAGCTTGAGGCCGAAGCAAAGCGGAAATTGAGGTTAAAGGGTAAAACAGAGGCAGGAAAAGTTTGCAGACAACTTATAAAAGTGCGCATAATAACTGTATAGGACACCATTCAGTTGCGACAAGAAAAGGAGCAAAAAAAGAAGAAAAAAAAAAAAACCAACTGCATAAGTCCACAAAAAAGGCAGATAAGAAAATTGCCGCTCCCCTTCCGAGCCCTCTTACGGAGCCACAAACCCTAAAGCAATCGCGAAAGACAAGTGAATACGCTGCTCCAGCTGCTCATAAGGCAGAGCGATATACTAATTCGCATCACCTATTTGTGTCATTCCGATCTCTGCCAGTACCGTTGGCGGGGGTTAGTGGGAATCAGCAGACGATGCTGAGTCAGCAAATCCGATTTTCCCAACGCCGAGCACTATCCCACGTACTTATCCAGCCTCTCGCCTTTGCACACCATCTAATAGGTGACTTCCAGATAGACCGTTACATATGTCGTTGCGGTCTAGAAAGATGGATTGTTAGTGACTTCTCTCTATTTTCCCAAAAGCCTTTTTTGTGAACTTTCGACTAAAATTCACTATGTATAGGAAATGGAAAAGCAATTTCGGTGAAGTATAAGTGGAGATTATTCGCTATGTTCTTCTCTTCTGTTTTTGTTTTGTTGCTTGTGTTTTCAGTAGATATTGATCCAAAAGTGAAATTTTTTGGTTCTCTTTTCTTAACTCGACGTGTCCCGTTTGCATGTGATGTCCCGGACCCCGGTCGTATACGTTATAGTTATCTAGTAGTCACTCTTTTGCGAGGTCCCATAACCTCGAGAAGAGTGAAGTGCGAAAGGCCCAAGTTGCCTAAGCCTAAGTAATGCTAAAGTACATGCAGATTTTCCTGGTTTAAATTAGACCTAACGTCAATATCAAGCTTCCAAATTAAACCCAAAGGTTTAAGTTAGATCGGTAAAAGTTTTAGTTAAACTGCCGGTTTATATTAAAATACTGTAGGTCTTTCCTGAACCTTTGAAAGGCCCTACCGTAAACCCGGCTATACAAATTCTTGTACCACAGGGTTAGTCAGTTAGAGAATTGAGTCTTTTTTTTGTTTATCTTCTTGTTCGGCGGGGTTTTTCGGGAGGAACACGTCGTTGCGCGCAGATATAAATCCGAGAATATATAAACGCAGACGCAGAAGAATAGGGAGGTAGTATATTGGTAGTTCGGGGGAAAGAGTGGTTCAGATGTTTAGAATTGCTGCTTGATAGAGAATATGTACTTGTATGGAGGGACTGACGTTGGGAGTCTCCAAGTACAACTTACATCATCATGATCTGCGCAACGGAATTTTTTATATGTGCATCCGGCTAAGATAATGGAAATTTGTACGTACAAGAATAGTCCTGCGTCCAGACTCTCCTCCGAGGTTCCAAGATGCGGTGGGTGCTAAGAAGTTATCAGTTAAGCAACTCAGTATTTAGGGTTAGTGATACAGGAGGAACCCCCGGAGGAGATTTTGGGTTGCGAGACTATTTGCCCACTATTGCCTGCCATATTTGTCCACTATCGTGCGATAGGAAGCCATTTCGGCTAAACTATGAGCGGTTTATTAATAAGGAAGAACTGCAGAGAGTCACGGATTTATAGAAGTGCTAACGTCACTCTTTTAATAAGCACAAATATCGACATTCATCCTCAACTACGTTCGGATTCCAACGAAAAATTCTCGTTGTCACAGCCAATTTCACAAATACGCCCGCCTGCCGTGATATAGAATTCAAGAATTATAATGGCGATATCTTACGTGGATGGTTTTACCCAGCCGGAGACAAGGCACCTGCTATTATCATAGCCCATGGGGTATAGAATTTGAATAATCCAATTTTATCGCGATATAAGCTAATGTTAGATTGAACATTTTGCGGTTTGCATGTACCAAGGAAATGTTTTTAGATGTCATTGCCGAACGATATCAAGCCGCGGGAATCGCAGCTCTTGTCTATGATCAAAGAACCCTCGGAGCAAGTGATGGTTTTCCCCGGTTTGGACTTGTGCCCTCCCAGCAAATGGAAGATGTTATGGACGCTATCAGCTACCTTGAGACCCTTACAAAGGAAGTCAACTCCAACAAAATTGCACTATGGGGATTCAGTTACTCCGGCGTACACGCTATCAATGTTGCTGCGTTTGATCGCAGAGTCAAAGCTATCGTCGTTTTATTCCGTAAGGCTTCGGGGATCAGGGGGCGGAAACGTATTCGCGACGACTTGCAGGAAAATCGTCAGCATGCTATTAATGAGGATCATAAAGCTATTATTAGAGAGGAGGAACGTCAATTTATTCCCGTTTACAGCATAAACTCGTCCGACCAGGCTACTCTGAATACAACCAATGCGCGCGAATTTTACACGAAGATGCAAGCGACTATGACGCCCAACTTCGAGAATAAAATCACTCTTCAGTCAATCTCCCATGTTTTTCGATACGACCCCACCAACTACATCAAGTTTGTCAGCCCCACCCCGATTTTGATGCTCGTTGGCGCCAAGGACATTCATTGCCCACCGTATGATCTGCTGGATGCCTACTCTGTGGCAAATGAACCTAAAGAGGTCTTTCTTTTGGATTATGGTCATTTTGGCGCCTTCGTGGGCCCACTTCTGGAGAAGGCTATGACAACCCAGATTGACTTCTTGAAAGGGGGTGTTAGAGTTGTAAATTCTTGAGGGGACTTTTGGTGACCAGGCCCTGCTTGTTATGACCTTTGAGGATTGAGAATTGATATTGGGCCTTGTTGCCTCTGGTGCAAAGATTTGCGTTTTGCATTTAACGAATGCTATCTTGGACTTCCTCATTTGCTTTCAGTGTAGAAGTATTCATCATGTAAATTTCAATTTCCGAGAAAAGACTATGATTGCTAAGCTTTCTTAATTCAATGACCGGTCTCCCCAGACCTCATAGGCCAAATGTCTTTTTTCTCAGGTAATAAGCACTTCAACTTGAGTATCAAGTGGGGTTTTGTAGATGACGATCCCTGTAATATTACAGTGATTTGAAAAATGTTTTTTCACTTCGTTTCCTCCAGACCTTCAAAACGGACCACTTGACCCTAACTTCTCCACGAGGTCTCTGTTTCTTCTCGGTCGTGCCAAAAAAGATGACTGGTTATCACCTCTACAAATCTCTCTGCTTAATTTCCCCATTCATGGTTCCCATTACTGGGTCGACTCAATATCACCACAGCGTTTCTTATGCACTACTTTGCGCCGTCCTATGTTATCCTGTCGAAGGCACCCTGTGATCTGTGATGAAGAGATTGTTATCCATCCAAAGCACCAAAAGAAAATGCTACTTATATGTAGGTACGATACCGATATTGGGCAGATCCAAGCACACTCTCTACCTCTTAGGCTTCCTTCTAAAGCATCTTCGTGGTCGGTATTGAGCTGAAGTGTTATACTAATTGCACCATTAATTGCGGTGTGTTTCTAAAAAAAAAAAAAAAAAAAAAAAAGGAAAGGACAGGAATAGTGGTGAACGGCGCAAATGAATAAAATCAAAGTCTGGGCGACCTCGTGTTTTTCCGGACACAAAAGTGGCTGCTACATCAGCGGAGTAGCCAGTGCTAGAAGATATCTAGGCGGAAAAGTTTGAGAGGTGCGGGAGTAGGGGAAAGCCTTGTATCCGACAGCCAATTATTCGGCGGTATTAGAGGGGTAGATAAGGGTATATATAAACCCCCTTTCGCTCGAGCAGGTTCGAGTGATTTCTTCCAATTATTGTTCCGGAAACCAAAAAAAAAAAACTTCTATTTAGTGCAATTCTCCGGGGAATAGGATTGAAATTCTGCATAAGCAGCCTCGATTAGAAAGAACATTCACTGTGTCGTGGCTGGGAATTTTTTTTTTTCTGATTGTGCACAGTGCGTCTCGATTAGTGTCAACGAAAACGAGAACATTACATGCAATTGTGAGGCCTATTCAAGCTTATCTTAGCTCGGCACCCGATGCTAATCACAAAATACATCGACCGAACTTTTTTGTTGCGGTTGTTCCCAGCCACAGACACACCACAAAAATACCAAAACTAGCGATGTAAAATATTGCCGTTCTAGAATCACGGCACATCACTTGGATCTATTTGACAAATTGGATATGATTTGTTTTTAGTTTTGTTTCTGATCGGCCAAATACTCTGTCAACCTTACTGAAAACTGTTATGTTACGCTGACCGGGAGATCTTTATATATCTCATGCACCCGCAGTTAGTTGCTGTTAGTTAAGAGCTCTCATTAGTTCATTCATTAGTTCATTCGTTTTTGTTCTCCACTCTTACTCCACGTTTGCTGCTCTTCTATCCGTTGGTTATTCAAGTCAGTTTTTATCTTACACACGATAACATGGAACAGAAGCCCAATGTAACATGTGCTGTATACCTTGAACATTTCACAAGTCAAACCGTCCTTTTTAAATTTAAAGTGGGCTTGGCGGTGTGTTTGTCTTCCAGCGGCATCCACACCAATTGCAGCCTTTCGAGGGGTGAAAGTTGGGCCAAAGCCAGGGCAAATAATAATAATAAAACTTTCAAAGTAAAGAAGAAAAAACAGGAAGGCATGTACATTATGTTCGGGAAGTATCCGGGCAATTTCTTGGCGTTCTTTGGAAATTTCAGATATTTCGACTTTCCACTGTCCATTGGATCTTTTTAGTTCTAATTTTCTACGTAATTTTCCTCTAGGATGAAGTCTTGTTGAAGATTCGATGGAGTTTTTATCTGTCGGTTTAAGTACCGGATACGCGCACATGTTTCGCGAGTGTCGGTTACCGCGAAGCCTAATGACGTGCATCCAATGCAGAACACAGTAGATAGTTAAAACGACAAATGACTTCTATACCAGCAATTTTTTATGTAATTTCTCTAACACTATTTTACCTTAACCAAAAAATTTATGTTACGTCTTGAAGAAGCTGTCGACCGTCTATACTATCTTTTATCTTTCGTACTCTCATCCTAGCAATTTACATTAGTAAAAATGTCCGAGGCACCTAACAATATTGGCCATTTATTTACCACATTTGTCGAACTCAAAGTGGGAATCGATGGTTCGGCCGTTAAAGACAAGTTTTCCTTTTAAGAACTATCTATACCTACGTTAAATATAATTATAGATGTAACACAAATTGAGCAAGAGAGTAGATACATATACACCTCATGATTTTCAGTAAAGATTAACCACTATAGCGTACCCTTGGAAAGCCTATGCTATTTTTCGCCGTCCAGAGGTGGTTCGATCAAGGCAAAAATCATTAAGCATGAGTATACCTGTATAGGTATCAATCTCACCAACTACGAAATAGTCAATAGTCAATCTTGGTTATGTCGTCATATCCCCAAGCTTCTACATGTAACAAAGGATACTACTCTTAAGAGGATCTTAGTGGCTATTCGGATACATCATGGTGTTGTTTTTTTTCTTTTCTTTTTTTTTTTTTCTTTAAGTTCAGTGTCGTGTAGCTATGTTTGTGAGTAACAAATTTTCGTCCCAATCTCTCTCTAAACGTGTGCTCTACTTTGTGTAGTGCGTGATAAATTTTTAACGCAAGCGCGTATAGTATATACAACCGAGGGCTAGTATATGAGTTTTGTCGCATGGTATCTAGGTGTTTTTGAAAAGAAACTACCGGGATAGGAGTCTCCTACCGTAGTTAAAACTCCTGTTACACGTATACGGTTCCTCGGAATATCGAAGAATAAGAGATTATTGACCCGAACATTCCCAAACTATGAAATGGAGCGCTTGCCATTCTTTAAAATAAAAATAAAATAAAAATAAAAAAAATAGTGCTGTACGAATTTTCCATACGAATATATGGCACGCCCCTACGGTGACTTTCCGCCTTACAGTAGACCAGTCACGCTTGATAGTTTTCCCTCGCTCATAGCGAGGGGTAATCTGATAATGGTAAACCAAGGCCCGACTCGGCTATGGTCGTAGGGAAATGATCGTTCATACTCAATGTTTTCTTTCTCTTGTTTATTTCATGGATAACTGGATGTACTACACCCGTGAAGGATACATACACATATGTTTCATCTGCTTCCGGTTTTTGTGATCATATAAAAGACGAAGCCCACCATAGGTCATATATTGAAAAGTGGTGTGGTTATGCTAAATACCGAGTTAGCTAATCATTTATGGAAAGTCCGACTAGAGCCGGTGGTATTGTTGTAAAGCTTAATTCTTTAGCCTTATGAGACAAAATTTAGCGAGGTTCGCACAAGGCGTCAGCTATGGAATTCGATGTTCCGTTCTGGGGGGCCTCGGTACCTACCAGCGGTGGAGATTAATCAGGAGTTGAACTGCTCCCTAAACTAAAAGTGTGATTAGAAAATCAGTATATTAGCCCTAGGTAACACTTTTACGTGGGACAAGCCTACAAGTTTTGTGGAAAAGGTGCGTCGGGAAACTGTAGTTGGGAAGAATTGATTTATTTTCCGATGCTTGCCATTCGCAAATACATTTCCGGAAACTTTTCGATTCTTTATTACATTCCACTTGCGGTTCCTTTTCTAGATGGCTTTTCTGGTATTAGATATCAGCCTGTAAGCCGGTCTGGTAATATTTTGCGATTAGTGTGATCGATTAGTTAGCCTACTGTCTGCTAGCGGTAATCGCCTATTTCTACAATAATGTCTACGCCATAAACATAAGCCGCATAAAGTCCAATATCAGACATGATAAGGGATCCGGCGATAGCAGCAGCAGCGCTACTTCTTTGCCGCGGATTGATTGGAGGATGCAGCAGTTTTTTTTTTTTGCGGCGGCTCACAAATCATCTTTGAGGCTATAGTTAGCTTAATTCATAAAAGTTGAGGATTCACAATTAGTGGGATGAGTTCAGGAATTACTGGTTAAGGCATGGTTGTGGATTCTTTGTAGCTATAGATTGGGAGTGGCTGATGCGGGTTTTGCAAGATGGTTCATAGCAATGCTACACATCTAGAGTACAGAGGTGGTTAGGGGAGAGGGGGAGCATACAAAATTTGTCATCTGTTGCCTACCTAAACTCTCTAGATCTGGGCTTGGCGAGTGCATAAAACCTTCACATACGCAAAATAAAAGCGCAGACCGGTATCTACTACGATGCATCACCCCTTCTACACATACACGCCTCCCATTCCTCTGTCCGTAACAGCTCTCCGCTACTTTAAACATTAACTCTAACTGTATCCCGCCCCTGCGCCAGAACGAACACCGCCACTTATTCTACTGTCGCCACTGTTATCTATCTCTATTAATAGATATCAACGACGAATCAGCAAGTTCGAAAGAAATGGAAACTAAGTCCTTGGCTTAAACAATGAGAGGTGGCGATTACAATTGACACGCGATAATCCGCAAGTGGAATTAACTGGCGCCATGAGTCGGACGTAAAAGCAGTAAAGAGGATGCAAGATTGTCTGCTTTCCGAAAGTAGTAAGTTGGATTAGGTTTTAGTGAATTCCCGAAGGTCGTACCCTACTCAAAAGTGGTTAAGCGAGCTGGGTGAAATTTTGACGTACAAGTACGGTGGAAAAAGATGGGAAGTGAAAAAAAAGATGGGAAGTGAAGTAGACTTAACTACATTACTCCGATGAGAGCGGCAGAGAATGGTAGTAGAGGCCGAGAATTGGAGGACCTCCTAAAGTCATCTGCCAAAAATTAATGTACTACTGTTGATCAGAGGGCCACAAGTGACCTGTGATCCACCCTTCTGCTGGGAACCGGCAAAACCATATTAACAAGGGCAGTTCGATATTGATGTCAATTTTGCGCGGGGATCGCGAGTGTTACGTCTTTGGTTCGGGGGTAAGAAAAAAGAAACTCTTTACGCAGGAATCGTGCAACCCTTTAAAATACCGGCACAAATCTGATGCACCAGGTGAAACAAGTATCATGTGTAGCTTTGTATGTATGGCTTGAGTATACATGCAGCATAATCTCAAGTATAGAAAATGGTTTATAAATGAATTGACATGTAAAGGCATGGCGTTTTGAAAGCTCGTATTTGAAAGTATATTTTCCTCGTATTTTTTATTCATCCACATACGAACATTTGGGTGCAAACAGGCAGTGGTTGAGAACATCACCGACGGACCTGTCACGTCCAGAGCCTAGAATATACTCCCTTTTTTTTACATTAGTGCTGATTCTAATTTTGGTGGGAAGTTGGTATGATGTGGATGTGGAGGGGTGAGTAGGTTGGAGGTGCTGGGGCGATCGGGCGGAATGTTTTTTTTTTTTTTTATTTTACTTTTTTTTATTTTATTTTTTTCCTTGTTGGTATGTTTATTTTGTATGTACAGTTATGGACGTAGATGTCCGGATGCCTAGTCAGCAGCACTTTGCGGTCGCTTCGCAACGACTCTCGAACTTCCCCCCCTTTCGTGTAAATTTGAAAATTACTGTCTACAATGTTTTTTTTAAAAAAAAAATTTACGATGCCTCCATCTCAAAACAGAAAAATAAAAAAAAAAATTCTTGAGCTAAAAGCCGAACTTTAACCTAAACCTAAACGCAAATCCAAACCGAAACCGAAAACAAAGCACCGAGACACCACACCAGCTGAACATGGTACGGTGATTACGCTCTGAGGTGAAGGTTATTCCGTCGCGGAGATAGCCACGGGGCTCCGAATTACAAAATCCGCCTGTTCCGATACATGTGTTTGAGACCAAGACTGCCATCCTTGTAAAAGTAAAATTCCATACACTGTGAACGCCCCCCGTCCGGCGGCCGAGTAAAAGGTTGGTGATAGGTTGAAGAGATACCTAGTCCACCTAGCTTGGATGCAACGGCTTAGCTAGTAATTCCTAGCCCTTCTCCTCAGCCTTTATAACCTTCCTGCACCGTTGCATCCGAGCTAGGTGGGCTAGGTATCTCTATTCCATAGCAGTAACCTTTTCTGGGCGGCCGGATGGGGGGCATTTGCAGTGTATGGGATTTTACTTTCAACAGGAAGGAAGTCTTGGTATCAGTCACATACTGTATATCGGAACAGGCGGATTTTGAAATTCCGGTTTTCTCCGCTATTTTTGCGAAGGAATATCCTTTACCTTGGAATGTAATCACCGTACCATGTTTAGCTACTGTGGTTCCCCAGCGCTTTGTTTTTGGTTTGGATTTAGATTTGTTTTTTAGGTTTAAGTTCAACTTTAGACTCAAGGGTTATTTGTTTTTTTTTGTTTTTTTTTCAGATGGAGGCATTATAATTTTTTTTTCAAACGTTGTAGATATTCACAGTTTACAAATTTACAGGAATGCTGAGAAATACGAAGTGAAGGCGTTGCGAAGTGACTGCAAAGCGCTGCTGACAAAGCATCCGGACACTTACCTCCATAACTGTACAAAAAAAAAAGTGTACATGCATTGAGGAGTTAAAGCTTCTGTAAAAGTTTGTATTATTACTTAAGGTATTTTCAAGAAGTAAGCTATAGGCCTTGAAAAACCCCATTAATTCTTTAGTTAGTCTTAAGTTTTGGGATCAATTGACTTTCAAAGTTTTAAGGGTTCTTAAAGAATGATGTACAAATATGACCTATATTATATGAGTCAGTGAGTGAATCCCTACCTCTAATTGATCAATTTGATTAACTTGTGGGCATTTATTTGTGTTATATAATTAATGAAAAAGTAAATATATATCTATTGATATTTATAAATTTAAGCAAATGTGACCACGTGGGGGCAGCTGAAATAGAAAAGTAGACTATCCTCGGTCAAGAAAAAATGAATAGTGCAGGCCTTATTATTAAAGGGTGTTAAAGCTGCTGTAGAGATTTTTATCTGTCCCTTGAGGCATCTTTAAGAAGCAAGGCAGCGGCAGGGCGGCTCCTGTTAGAGCCAGACGAGTTGTCGGCGGCGGCTCTTACATGAGCAGCTTGGCCCATGCTAGGGGTGCCGCCCCCTCCATTCTCCGTCTTGGCAGCGCACCAGCATTTCATCCTCTAGTATCCGCCGCCTGATATCCCGAGTTGAGCGTGAAACCAGAGAATCCCCAAAACTGCACTATGAATTAACGAAATTCGAGGCATCCGGTTTCCGTTCGCCATTTGAGCTCCGAGCGCCGTTGAACGCCGTCCATCGCCATTCCCCGCTCGACACGCTGTCTAGCACCACTACTTTATTGCCACAGTAAATAATTTTTTTTCTCTTTTGCGCTTTACCCAGCCAACCTTGCACGTTCCTAACATTTACCCCCAAGCCACCCCATCCTCCTCTCCTTAACCGACGAAAAACATGATTCTCATCCACCGCATTTTACCTCCACATATCTCCACTTTTCGCACGTGTTGAAGATACGTTGCCCAATCAAGCGGATTGAGAAGAAGTGATGTCCAGGATAAAACAGAGGATGTTGAAATATGCGCAGGAAGGAAGCACTTCTAAATATGTTCATTTGGGGTGCCTAAAATTCAAAGAATATGGCAGCATTCCTAAACATTGCGCGTTTGTTGAGGAGTTGCCAAAATATTCGTGCGTTTTGACCACCCTAGATCGATGAACCATCCCTCAATTAAACGAAACAGCCACGAGAATCCGATGAATGGGATCCACCTTGGCATTGATACTTTACCGGCTTTTAACTGATGCTCGGCCTAAAAATATTCAAGGTAAATATAAGGTGGTTTTAGGGATCGAAGAATCTACCTAAGAATTGAAAGTAGTATAATTTTGCTAGTACCGTAAAAAGAAAGGATATGTCGAATTATTCCCTGAAATGCAAATTCTGGTCTCTACAAAATTCCCCGTTTTTGGAAACCTTTTCCTAAACCACAAGTGTGTATCGCTGAAATATAAATTTCATCTCGCGAGATTTCGCTATTAATCCATGGAATTGGTGAAGCTTTCCCCGAAAAGGAAACAAATCCCAGTATATAAAATTTAGCCCCTAGAAAAGAAAGACATCTGTAAATACAAAATTAATCCCTCAAAAGGAAAATGAATCTTGGAAAGAAAAAGGAGGGGAGGGGACCAGGGGTAAAAGGGTTCCTGGAGGATAAGAATTCACTCAGCAGGGGAAAAGGAAATGCTAAACAAAGAAAGTAAATCATGGAAAAGGAAAATAAGGCTGAAATAAGATAATAAAATCTTCGATCAAGTTATGATAACCTAAAAAAGGAACATAATGTTATACAGAGTACCAACAAATTCTTAATGCATATGGGCAATAATTCTAAATTCTTTATACAAATACCTACAACATAAACATAGTGCTCTTTAAATTATGAAAAAACAAACTAGTTAGTTTTATTTGATTTTTGCAGCTACTATTACCATAAATATGGAAATCTGAAACAATTTTTTATTCTAAGCTATTCCCATTGAAAGATAGAGCTAGATAATAAATACATCTTTCAAACATCATTAATATATTATAATTTATATGCACTATTATTAAATATAATAAAAGGTTTAAAATAGTTAAGAGGAAAAAAAAGAGAGAGAGACTTGGCTAGATTATTAATTAATTTTTTTTTTCAAGTTATTCTTATTGGTTTAAGTTAGGTAATATAAGAAAGAGGTAGAAAGGTATTAGAATTAGTTACTTAATTTTTTTCAAGCTAACTTATTTAGTTTTAAAGTGTGTTAAGGGAAGAAGTGAAAAAAGATTAAGTGCATTTATATCTTTGAACTATTATAGCTAGTTATAAGATATTCAGGCTTGAAGGAGGTAATAGGGAGGGAGAGAAATTGGTATCTATATATTTACTTTTTTTTTCAACCTAATATAGATAGTTTTAAGCATGGTAGTGAGAGGGGGAGAAGCTTAGACTAATTTTATATTATTTTCTAGTTGATTTTTTTAAGTATTTTAAAGAGGTATATAGGGGTTAAATGGTTAGAAGAAAAAGACATTTGAGGGTATTTAGTTATTTGCCTGAAGAGGAGTACACTAATTTAGTAGCATTTTTTCTTTTAAAGCTATTATATCTAGGTTTGACATACTAGAAGTTGAGGAGAAGCAGAGGATAATGAACTGTGGTCATGTACATTCCTGTTTATTATATTCTCATTATATTTATTATATGTTATCATTGTTCTTTGAGAATTCTGTGCTATAAATTATAAATTATTACTAAATTATATATTGTCACTTATATTTAGCTGTCTGCCTTGCAGAGGTTATGGGAACAGAATTTAGATTGAATAATGTATAGAAAAGGGTCATGTAGACAAATCATGTTCTGAAGAGACTGCTCTTGAAGGGATACACTGCTCTTAGCAGTTAATATAAAAGAAGGAGAGGATATGTTCCTACCTTGGTTCACTATTGTATAGGTAGGTAGTGTACACAAACTTAATTGCAAATACATACCCATATATATATGAGTGATCTCGCTAAACACTGTTAGGGTAACCTTTGATTCAGCTATTGAGGTCATTAGTCACATATACTTATAAGGGCAGAACTAGTGATTTGGTAACCTTATACAATCAGGGAAAACTCACTTATACTATAAAACCTATAACTAACTGGAAATTCCTGGTATGGAATAAGCTTAGTGGGAATTAAACCTACAATATTGCGAGTTGCCATACAATGATGTCAGGATAACCATACCACTAGACCATCCTCCCCTCTATAAAAGAAGGAGAAATCTATGCAGTGTGAAATTTCTCTTTTTTCTTCTTATGCTATATGAAGGGTTACCCTAACAGTCCTTATCAAGATCGCTCATATATATGTAGATATATCTTTGTAATTAACTTTATGTGCATGGCCTGCCTATATAATAGTGAATTAAGGGAGAAGTATATCCTCTTTTTTCTTCTTAGACTTTGCAACTGCTCTTAGCTCTCTTATTCTAAAGTTTTATAGAACTTGAAACTTATATCTATACCATTAAGTGATGTCTAGTCATAGCTCTACCTCTAATCCCCCCCCCCCCCCCTATATTACTATCTGAGCTTCCCTAAGTAACTTTGATGCTAAAGAACTGGGACATCATGCTCAAATAAGAGCATATGATATAGGTTCAGTAGCTCCCACTTAGGGTTAAACTTGCCTCCCCTGCCTTTTTAGGTCCAAGTATGATATCCTGAGCATACCTAAAGGTACACGGGTAGACACGGTAACAGGCTGAGGAGTCCGTAGACTAGCTTAAGCTGACCTCAAGTTAAACCGTTGATTACCTTCCTCAGAACTACCAGGGTACTTAAACCTTAAAAGGTTTGCTGCCTTTACTAGCCTTTGCTGATACCCAAGTATACCCCTTAGAGGCAAGTCCTAGTTGCCTCCAAGACCGTCACACTCATCAGTACCTACTACTACTCAGCATTTTAATCTAGGGCTATGGGAGAGAGACACCAGTTATATGTTAACTGGGCCCTTGCTTCCTTACCTGGGCCCCCCCCCCCCCATATTCACCCCCCTCTCTTCAATACATACCCAGCAGCTTGTCCCCTCTTATCATAGTCTGATTGGTCAGAGACATCTGCCTGTTCCCAGTAGAAATATGTTATTCCAATGTAGGTATGCTTTTAGGAGCAAATGGAAACCTTGATGGATCTTTCTACGCAAGCACTAACAGAGACTGGACAGCAGTTGCAGTGTACAACACTATGAATTTGGTTAGCTTTTTTGGATAAGAACTCCCTAAAATTAAAAAGTCACTGGCTTCCATTTATATGACTCTTACAACCATTGTTACTACCTAGGCTGAACTTGCTAGCTAAGTTACTGCACTGGAGATGTAACTGCCCCTACCTGTACTTGAGGGCATAGTACCCAACACTAATTCCCCCCCTGTTACTGGAAGCTAATGAGTCCCTCAAGGATATCCAAAAGTAGGAAAAAGTGACTGTGAAAGATCTTAGGAAACTTTGCTCCATTGCTACTACCTCTACCACCCTCCTTGTCCTACAACTGACCTAGGACATATAAACATAGGTACAAGTCATCTCCAATAAACATAAGAAGAAATGTGGGTTGGTCACCTAAAAGGATCTCCTACTGACTACCCTACTTCTACTTCTATAGTATACTATATGCTGTGACTAAGAGATCATACTAGATATTAATAAAGCATTAGCCTTCAGTAAGGATGCTCAAATTTATCTCCATGACTGTATAAACTTGGCTATAGATAAAGCCAAAAGCTCCCTCTTTCTTGCACATCTAATGGTGTCGTAACAAAAATACTACAATGCTCATTCTCACTACTATAGAGACTATTACTACCACTGCCATCCTTTCCTACTAACCTATCATCACCAAAGTAGTTAGTGAGTTTAGTGAAGTCAAAAGTATTAACTGCAACCATACATGGAAGAAGTACATCATCTATGCCATTCCTACTACCACTGATCTCAACACTGTAAGATATATATCATGTCTCTACCAGGAGATAGAATACTATAACTATGGTATCACCATCATAATGACCATATGCTGGCTGACGTATAGTGCAAAAATTACAAAACAGAACCATAGCTACATAGTGATGACTCTTATTGATAACAAAAATGAATCACATATCCTTAAGGACCTCACTCTCCTCAACGAGACCCATTGCACCATGAAGTACACCCCTTTTATTGCTGATACCCAATGCTCCCTCTGCTCAAAGTTTTGACACCCTATCCAAAACTCCTAGTCCCCCCTATACTGCTACCTCTATGCAGGTGCCCACATGATCTCTAAGTACACCTATGGTGCCACTGACTACAAACAACCTAAGGGCTTCGCTTACAAGAATACTGTACTCTGATATATGAACTGAAAATGCCACTACAAGGCAAATGATCCTATCTATATGACAATGATCTAGGCTAAGCTTACCAAGTATAATAGGAATGATAAGCCTACCACTATAGGAGGAGTCTAGCTTCTTCTCTCTACTTTGTTTTTATTTTTCACTATAATAGAACTTGTGTCTTTTTGGTTTGGTAAAGTATATAGGAGTTTAATGCATTTCTCTTTCTCTCTTTTCTTTTATTTCTACTTGCTTATGTAGTCTACATAGGGGGTTTTTCTTTCATTACTTTAAGGTTCACCTAGTGATTGTTTTTCCCCATCTAGCTTTTAGATGTAGTCGTATACATTTCCTTCCTTGGTACAAGTAGGTGGAGGATTTCATTACATTTGGGTTTACTTATAGGCAAGGGCTACTGGTTATGTCTTTGTACTTGATTGTATACAAATACCCCACTATAGTACCATAGGTAGTTGTATCGGGAATCCAAATTTATCTTTTCTCTTCTTGGTGAGGCTAGTGTAGTAGTATTACTATCCTGGTGTCATTGTGCAGTAATCCACAATGTCATACATTCAAATCCTACCTGCATAACTTATAATATACCCCGATTTACAGGTTTGTTGTAGGTTTTGTAGTGTAAGTGAGTTTTCCCTAACTGTGCATGGTTGCCTGATTACTGGTTCAGTCCATGCAAGTGAATATGACTGATGACCTCAATGGATGTATGAAGGGTTACCCTGACAGCACTTATCGAGTTCACTCCTATGTACTTAGTTATATTATAGGCTATTAATTGTCATGCATTGCCCTGCCCATGCTCAGTGTACCGTGGGAAGAAGCAAAACCTCTTTTTTCTTCTTGTTAAGTGTAAATACCCTACTAGAGGGTTGGGATAATATGTAAAACTTTTAGAGAAAATTTAGAACCTCTCCTTTCTTCTAGCAGGTAAGGATAGTCTATTGGTATGGCTATCCTAGTTTCATGGTGTAGTAATATACAATGTTATATGTTCAAATCCTACTTACATCACTCATAATATACTATGATTTCTTGCTTAGTTGCAGGTCTTATAGTGTAAGCAATTTTTCCCTGACTGTATATGGTTGCCTAATTACTGGTTCACTCCATGTTAGCAAATTTAACCAATTACCTTAATAGCCATATAAAGGGTTACCCTGATAGTGCTTAGTAAATCCACCCCTATGTATGTGATTATGGCTTTACCCCTAATTAGGATATACTTAGCCCATCTATATAATAGTATCTGAGGGAGATAAAAAGTCACTTTTCTTTTTTCTTGTAGTGCTATAGGAAAAATATATCTGATTTTTTCTTCTTGGTCATATGAAGGGTTACCCTGACTATGCTTAGTAAGTTCACTCCTATGTATGTGACTATGCCTTTGCCCTTAATTAGTATGTACCTGACCTATGCATATAATAGTGACTGAGGGAGATCAAAAGTCTCTTCTTTCTTCGTGATGCTGAGGGGAGTTTGGTTTTTATAAGCATACCCCCTTGTTTATCAAGGTAGTTTAGGATATACCTGACTGGTATATATAATGGTGTACAAGGGAGATCAAAAGTCTCTTCTTTCTTCTTAACATAATGTACCAAGGGAATAACAAGAGTCTCTTCTTTCTTCTTAGGGAAAAACCAAATCCTATTATTTCTTCTTGAGAGGCTATGATAGTATAGTAGTATAGCTATCCTAGTGTCATTATGTGGTAACATACAATATTGTAGGTTCAAATCCTACTTGTGTCACCCCTAATATACCATGATTTCCTAGTTGGATATAGGTTTTATAGTGTAAGGAATTTTTCCCTGATAGTACATTGTTACCTAAATACTGGTTCAGTCTATTTAAGCAAATATGTCCAATGACTATAATAGCTATATGAAGGGTTACTCTGATGGTGCTTAGTGAGTTCACTATTGTATTATGTGACTATGTCATATGCTTTTCATTGAGTGCGACACCCTCACTATACACAGTATACCTATAAAGGATAACTCTTTGAGTGATATAACTATATATTAGTCTATGTCAGGTTCTTATGGGTAATCAGGAAAGTAGAGGATATATAATCCTCTAGAGGACTAAGAGGCAATCATATAGAGTAGGTGTAAAGGACAACTCCTTCAGCGATACAACTGATTCTCAGTCTATATCGGGGTTTAGGGGTAAATCAGGGTAAAAGAAGATACACAACACTTTAGAGGACTCAAGAGGTACGCATTGAGTGAGACAACAATGTGCTAAAGGTTTGTAGGAATAACCCTTTATTCCTAAGGTGTATACTTAAGATAATACATAAACAAGAAAGACGGAAAAGATACAGGACTGTGAGATTTCTCCTTCTTTTATTCCAACTGCCAAGAGTACTGCCTCTATTCTAGAGCAGTCTCTATAAAACCTATTCTATCTACATTACCCTTTTCTATATG
>JABYPW010001160.1:0-17326 GCA_016880775.1 Phymatotrichopsis omnivora
TTCGAAAAAAAAAAAAAAAAAAAAAAAGGGAAAAATTCCTATTCCAATTCAGCCTGAAACATAACGTCTCTGCAGATATGCCATCATTACCAATGACAGACCTATCATAGTCGTAAGCTGCAATTAGACAAGAACCGAAGTTTCCATCTCGACCCCTCGTCTCAACCCCTCATCTCAATTAAAACGTCAATTAATCACTACTCACGCTTATGTGAGAAACTATTTCTTGATATTCAAATCGGAGTTCAGTTCCGTCGTCTAAATTTTCATTCGACTCACTTGTTGACATCCGAATATACATACATACATACAAATGGCTATCGTCAGGCGCATTCCACATCCCCCAATACCACATAGAAATTAGATTTGAGAGAGAAAAAGAAATAACAAAAAGCTATATGCCTTCAGGTAATCGCCCGATGTCTAAATAGAGTAATAAAATAAAAACCCGAAAAGGATATATCGTCCCCGAAAGTATGAGAATACAGAAAATTTAAAAAATCCTCCCTCCAGAACGCCACTAAGAATATCATATCAGATCGATAGCTAGCCATTATGATATAAACGTGAGCAGAGAGGCACCCGCATGCAAGTTGGTTTAGTGTTCCAGCAATCTGTATCATGCAGGTCAGCAGCGTGTCCATAACAAGTACTTGCCTGCTTAGGCAGGATCGACTGGGGGGGGGGGGGTTGAACCTCAAAGAACCCTGTACCACGACGTTTTCCAAAATACTTCCGTTTGGAATATCGATAGTGCTGCCTTCGTTGGCAACAATGATAACCGTTCCTAGTAGTAAAAATATTAGAATTAGATGTTAAGAGAAGGGCTATATTTGTTACAAACCCTTAAGAGTAACATTTCTGCCCAAGTTTACCGCACCAGTAACGGTCAGGTGGTCCAGCTCTAATATCCGAGGAATGCTAGGAACTCTCTTCTGGAAATCGGAAACTTTCTTGAAGTGGCTTCCCAACTTAATCAAGGGCGCAGGTCCAAAACGGGCAGCATCCATCATAAGTTGACCGTGTTTCATGGAATACAGGTCACTCTTCACGAGCATCAGGTCAGAGCAAGTCTTGACGGGCAAGAATCTTCGTCGGGGAACGTTGACACCGTGAGCATTCTTGAAGTGCCGGATGGCAGCACCGACTGCGGTTTCGAGCTGAATAACGGAAATTTCGGAATCACCACTCTTGTCGGCAGGGATAGACTTCATGTTGGGGATAATCTCAAGCTCCAAGCTGTTGTTATCAACAACGCGCTTGACGGCCTTAAGGTTGAGCCAGATGTTGTTAGTGTTGAAGTACTTGAACTTCTTGATAGACTTGAAGTCTTGAGTGTGCTCCTTAGGAACCTGGGCTATTTCAAGAAGTCGGACAGTTCCCTCGTAGTCGATGATGGTACCGCCCTTTACGTCGGCCTTGGTCTTGTCGGTAAGTTCCATGATGTACTCAGCGTTAGTTTCCTCCATGTGGGAAAGGATGCTCAAGTCGACGACGGCGCCTAAGTTGTCGACGTTGCTGAGGAAAAGGTACTCAATTCCACGTCCCAATAGTTCATCCAAGATTCCAGAGTTTTGCAGAGACTCGAAAACGTCACCGTGTCCAGGGGGGTACCAGTCGGAGATGGCAGAGTCGAAGTTCTTTGGGACGGGGAGAAGCGAGTCCTTAAGGACACGGGGGTACCGGGATTGGTTGAAAGTGAGAATATCAACGTTGTGGCCTTCGTACTTCTTAATGATGCTCTGAGTGTCTTCGTCGGTGTTGAAGGAGTTCATAAGGACGAAAGGAACGTTGACGCCGTAGGTGCGGTTAAGGTACTCAATCTGGCGGACCGACAGATCAAGGAAGGACATTCCCTCACGGACTTCGATGACAGATTTGGGACCAACACATCCCATGGAGGTACCGAGACCACCATTGAGTTTGAGAACGGCAAGCTTGGAGAGCAAAGCGGTTTCCTCGGTTTTGGTGAGAGATTCGTAGTCGACAACTTGCGAAGGTTGAGGAGGCGCAATGCGGTCCCATTCCCTATTATCCAAATTAGTAATTGAACAATGAAAACAATCTTAACGAATAATTCCATCCTACTTCATGAATACGGGGAAACTTACAATGTGGTTCCTTTGGCCTTGTCCTGCAAGTAGCGTCTGAAAAGGGCGAAGAAGTTGTCCATTTCAGTCTCGAACTTCTATAAGCGACCAAGACAAAACCACATTAGCAAAATCGATTGAATATCCCATCAAAGCTCCCTTGACCGTCGCGGAAGCGAGAAGCGAGGATAGTAAATTACCCTCTTGGTCTCAGCGGCGGAGACACTGTCTGCCAATCTGTTAAGGGCATTTCTCATCTGACTAGCAGCAACCGATGTGGAAGTGTTGTCGAAGGCCTAATAAAGCATTAACATTTCCTAATCCCTCTCTACGCTTGCACTTTGCAGAGCAGCGCCAGCACGACTTGACCGAGGGAACTCACAAAGGCCGACTGCGACTTCCCATGTCTCCTGGGCTCTGGAGGGACACCAAGGCCTTCTTGGTTCCCCGGAGCAAGACGGGAGGATACAAGGTTTCTGAAGGACATATTTGTTTTTTGTACGTTCTAATATAATGAATTGAAAGAATGAGCAATTGAATATAATGCTGGAGACGGAGGTGGAGAGAGAGAGGGGCAAAGTGGGGGGATGAATCCCTTTTTGAAGTGGGATTCAAGGCTTGCGCTAAAGGCTGCTAGAGCTCAATGCCAGGAAGGTGGGGGGAACTCACGGTGCAAAGGGGGGTGTGGTGTAAATTGAGCAAGAATTGTCCTTGTCGAGACAAACAACAGCAAAAGATGAAGGAAAGGATGGCGTAAGGGCTCGCACTGGAGAACTGTCGAGAGAGGGCGAGGAAGAAGCAGAAAAATCCGGCCGTGCTTTTGCTTAAGAACAGGAGGATGAGGGGAGATTGCAGATCGGCCTGTAATGACGAAACCGGAAGCTAACTTGTCGTTGGTCAGGGTCAAGGCGACGTGAGTACCAGCACAAACCTTCTATGGCCGTTAGTTACCTCGTGCCAGCCCTACAAGCACAGCCCGGCGAGGGAAATATCATTCCTGCTGCACGCACGGTCACGGCAAAATTCCTTCTCTCATTTCCTCGGCTGAGAAGTGATTTCTGTCGAGGCAATTATCGTACATGCAACATATCATCGACCTCTCCCACAGCTCCGCGAATTGTAGGGAATTCAAGTCGATAAAAGTGTTGTTTGGCGTGTTGCTAGGGCGACGTGAAATTGGCACCAATAGCACAAGCATCCCGCGCCGCACCCTGGCAGGCCTTTTTGCAGGGGCTAAGAGAAAGGAAAAAAAAGTCTCAACGTCCCCCCTCCGCAGAAAAATAAGGAAAAACACACAGAAATTATGCATGTATGGTAAATGAACCCCGCCAACTCCAAACACCCCTCTTTTCACGACGTGTCTCGCACACCATCCCGCATAGAGCCTCATACCCGCCAAGCTCTGCAGTCTACCCAAACTAGTTCATCTTCCTGCTCTTTTCGAACAACAACGGCTGCTACGCTTCCCTGCATGCTAATTACATGGAGCTCTCTTTCTTTCCCATGGCTCTTCATTATCGTCGCCGGCCGCCGGACCCTTCCTTCGCCAAGGGGTCCTGCTTAGAGGCCAGACCCCGGAAAGAGCGAGAACGTAATACATGTATGTATGTATGTACTTTACTCAAGTTGCACCAAAATTAGGGGGGTCTCACTGCTCGTTCCGCCAGCTTGCCTGTGCGTTATCGCTAGCGGGTGTTTTGGTCAGCTCTCAATCTCGGCCAGAACCGGCGAAGGGACCTAGGTCAGGGTCTCACGCTCTGGGGAACTTGACGAACTCTGCGGAGGTCCATGTGCGTTGGGATTTTGCCACATCGAGTTTGCACTCTCGCTTTGATCTCTTCTTACACTCTTTGGCTGACGTGTCCTGAAGGCGAAATGTGGGCTCGTCGTGAGAGCTACTTGTCCATACTTACATGTATGTACATGGCGATATGTAGGTTCGCTTCTCCGTGCAGCTCGAGAAATCTATTATTGTGTTGATTGCGAATGCATGGTGTGACGGGCAAATAAGAGATTCACGAAGGGAAAAAATACACGTTGCTAGTTGGTGGCATTGTCCATTACTAAAGGCTGCATACGGCTACAGCATTCTGATAGTTACCTCGTGGTCGGCGTTATGTATGAGAAAAGGTTGTCAACTTGTGTTACAATCTTCGTCCCGATAATCTCGCATACGGCATAGTCAACTTTCTTTCTCTTTACTTATTTCTCTTTTTCCCCCTCCTCCCTTTGTAATAATACCACAGGCATGATTTTATTCAATTCTATGCATCTCAAATGCAGGGAAAAAAAACTTTTTTTTTTTTGCGTTTATCAGCCTTGCACAACCCCTCTAGAGATTCTAGCAGCTTCGATGCCCCTCAGATGGGATGGGTACCCCAGTCTGTGTCATTTCCATTATATCTTCTCCAATTGCAATTCTATGCACTCAATTTTTCCGGACCTTTCCAACATCACAGCTTTGTTACACCACACTGCCGCCATCACTGCCGTTGCCCTTTGCTGCGACTACATAAAGTTGGGCTTCAATCTTCGTGCAGAAGTCGAAAGGAACAAATACGTTTTTCTTCATAACCTCACGTCTGCCGCATGGTCACCATCGTAGCTGATTTTCTCACTCGAGACACTGCACGTGCACCGCACGAACGAGCATCTATGAATTACTTACATAACTTTATTCTTGGCCGTTTCATGCTGAGTTATTAATCCTTCATAAAGTTAAACGTCCAGCCAACACAAAATTACCCCGACCGATCCGGCACTGTGAGCCACAGCTTGCCGTCCCCTCTGGAATTAAAACTCTTGCCGAAGGCATGTCGCGCCCAACCGATTGGTTCCCGTGCGGTACTTTGAATAGGTCTGTGATACATGTATCTTGATCCAGGTTCCAACCTGGCACAGCATCCTGGAAAATTACTGTGTCGGTGCGGATGTTTGCCGCCACATGTACATGTACTTACGCGAAGTCGTTTGCTTAGCTATATTTGGGTCAGCGCCAACAGTGAAAATACATGTACCTATATGTATTCAAAAATGATGAAATTATAAATAGCATAATTGTGTACTTGGGATATTCCATGTTCTCGAATCGGTGCTTGTTCGGGATACATAAAAAAAAAAAAAATATCACGATCGCTTAGCCGAGCCAAAAATCATCTGGTATTGTAGGTCGGAAAACAACACATTTGCATCTCTACCATGACCCGCCTCAACCATCTTCAACCATCAGCACGGTGTCCCATCGGCTCCACAGGCATTCCAGCAGAGAGCACAAACCCTCAGCACCACGACCGCCATACACAATTGCACAAGCCCTCTCTACCATACCCATGAAACACTCATCCGACGCGCCCTCTCCTATCAACTAACCCGAGCTAACCGGAGGAATTATCGCCACTTCTTCCCCTCCCACCAGTTCCTTTTCTCCGTTGTCTTCCAGGTTGACGTACTCTAGGTCCACTGTTACCATGCAGCTCTCAAGAACCGTCGATTTTATTCCCGGGTACCGTTCGTCGAGGATGTCGAACAGCTTGGAGAGCTTTAGCGGAGCCGGGAGTTGCTCGGAGGGCTTCTTGGTGAAGGTGGTGGCGGTCGAGAAGTATAGTATTTTAAACGTTTGTACAGACATGGTTCAATAACGGCGTGTGTTAGCGATGGAGGAATATTGAAGTAGCATGGAACGTGAAGACCGTGAGGAGGCTGGGTATCGGATCGAAAAATGCTTTTTTTTAGTCCGCAGAGTTGTGTAGTTAACATGCCTTCATGAAGGAGGCTCCAAGAAATAATTTTACGTTAATATGCCACCCACCCGACATGGATGTTCCCTGTTGTGCGCACTAATTTCTCAGCTAACCCACACCTAGCACGCCAAAAACAACCAGTAGGGTAGCTCCTGCTCACTGCTGTGGACGAAACTCTCCACATATCATTGACACCACCGTCGACAATTTCTCAGCGGAGGAGTATACCGTTTGCTGCTCTCGAAACTCCCCCGCTGCCGACAATTTGAACAACTATCTGATAATTATATTCCTTACTAGCCAATCATCCATCACTTCTTACTGAGAAACTTAAGCTGATTTTTCTAGTTTAGAATACAAAAAACCTTTACATATAACAAATATTTTTCACGTCGACCCGAAATATACTCCATCCTCCATCCAAAGCATACTCCACCCTCCACCCGAAGCATACTCCATCCCCCACTGAAAAACGATTCCCAGATAGAGTATATATTGCTGGTGACCTTCGGCAAGAAAGGGCATTGTGCCCGGTCTGCTTGCAGGTAGTACAATGCTGGCGTGCATGATCAGGAGTATCGGGTAACTGACCAGCATGCTGTTGCTGTCTGCGTCGTTTATCCCAAGGACAGATACAAACGGTTGAGGTCTCCCCTTCGGCAAACGGAGAATGGGCAGGAGGCATAGGGTTTCATTGCAGTCGCTAGGTGATGGTATAATTGGTATCTGACAAGGGTTCTTGGCTGATATCGTAGATAATTGGAGGTCAGTAATATCAACCGGAATCACATTCGCTTGGTAAATTTTCCCGTATATGTCGAGTTTGATGGTAGAAGGCACATAATCAATTTGTTATTTTCGGAGTGAATGAATAGGTGAAATGGCATGTCGGCAAGGCAGTGTATTTTCCTGGTACAATCTGCAAGTACAGCGTGCATCTCTGAGATTGACTTCGCATGACTTCCCACTAAGACCAATAATCCGCACATAGCGTTCAGAGGAAACTTGAATGCTGTGCTGCTGCGAAAATGAAACAGCACAAGATGCGAGGTAGTGTATGGCCGAGCCACTCCTTGGAGCTGGATGGCCTGCGGGAAAATTCGCCGGATCCAATGCAAATGGGCACCGGATCAATAACATCAGTATAAGCCATCTAGGAGTCGAAATCTAGCGATGTGTGGATATGAAATGGACAAGTGCGGTCATGACCCTTGATGATAACTCCGGTGCAATCGCTATTCTCAATTCGATGGTTGAACGTGGCTAAGATAGCCTACTGAGTTATATCCTTTTTGAATTCTGCATACGATTCAAACTCTTGTCTAAGCTTGAGGGCATTGTAGAGTACATATGTATAGCGGGCAAGTTATCGCACAAATGGAATAACTTAGCAATTGTGAACAGTGTAGAGATACGAGAAAATTTTGGACGATAAAGTATTTGGAAAACTATACAGGAATTATACGATGTGAATTTTTTTTTTGAATTTTTTTTTTGCTTCAGTTGCTAGTGTGTAAACACAAAAAAGCAAGATAGTGACATGGTGTGTTAACCAAAAAAAAAAAAGCAGGCTAGTAACATAGCGTGTTCGGGTGAGTGACATACAACTCATAAGTGGCATTCTAACCCCTGTATATATTTTTTTTTGTGTGGCATTCTGGCAGTTTTCCGATAATAACTCAGCCAGACGCATCACAAATTTAAATTTCTGGAAAAAAAAAATAATCATCCATCCCATCACAAAAAAATGAATAAAAAAAAAAAAAAATGAAGTAGACATGACATCCCCAATGCCGTGGCACCGGAAGTGATGGAACATTTTGTTGAGGGGTTTTATGTAACGCCGTGCGAATCGTATGAAGACGACGAGTAGCTCCGGTCTTCCCTGCAAAAGCAAGGACATGAAAGAAATGTGGCAGTCGCACTTACATTGCTTTTGGTCGCTGCCGACGTCGATGTGGAATGTATCTGGTATGGAAATTATGTGCTCGTTAGCAAAAGCCCAAACATTTGAACCGACAAACAGAAGTAAACCCTCTCTAGTCCAAACCTTTAACGTCTCAGGCAGTATGATTGCATGGAGATGCTTACCGAAACAACAAACAATCTCAACAACGGATGCTCACAGGATGACATCTCAGCACGAGTCGGACGTGCGGTGAGTAGATTGATAAGATAAGGTCGTCATGTGGGTGGTCGTGCCTAGTTAGATCCGCTCACGTAGTGTTAGTGGTATAGTGATAGCTTGTGCGGTTGCTTCTTTGGTGGTGGTATATGTAGAACTTTACGTCACTTAGGGTTCCTGGGCTTGGGTTCGTAAGCGGTGACAGCGGATGTAAAGCATGGAGTTGGGTGCGGTAGCGGTTTTTTTTTTTTTTTTTAAGTTATTGGGCGAGATATGGCGGTGCTTTGTAGGCAGTGGGTAATTAACTCTCTTCTACCCCAAACTTTTGAAACATGGATGTTCGAGTGATAATGTATGATTTACTTAGAGTGCCACACAAGTACAGCGAACTTTGGTGCCAAAGTCATGTGATTAGTTTCATAATGTGTCTGATGTAACGATGTCCTCTATATGACTGCCACCGTTCAGATGACAGAACTCTCACCATAATGAAGGAGAAAGGAGTAAACAGTGGGAAAGGCACCGACAAACATTCTAAATAAAGAATGACTAATGGCTATTAACAATTTTTTCGTAGGCGATGAGGCCACTCGTGATGAGAGGGTCCAAATTATTGCTCTTCGTGACCATACGCCCATGATGTGGAAGCAAATCGGCGACGCCGTCAATGAGGATTATCGTGTACACCTGAGCGTGTGCTTGCTGTAATTAATGCAAACGGCCGGCCAATTCCCTACTAAATTGAGCTTTGGGATATCGTCATGTAAATTTGTCAGATGCGATTATGTATAACTTCGTTTACGTTAGTTTTGCCTTGGCACCAAGAGTTCGCCGTACTTTTTATCCCCCAAGTACATATACGTTGACCCAGACACCCATTGAGTAACGTACATGTACACGCAGCTGAGGAAAATGGTGTAATGGAAGACGCCCCGTCATTCTTCACAGTAACCAGCTTGATTAAGACTTGAATAAACACCTTTGTTATCGCTTTACAAATATAAAAAAAAAAAAAACCTATAGGAATAAGAATGTAGGACGGTCTTCTGTACTTTATCTTTTTCTCAGTGGTGATAGAGTATATAGCTTTTGTGAGGCAAGTAGCAGTATAAATGTACATACTCACAAATTATGGTTAGAAAGGCTAGGTTGACTCTATGTGGACTGCCATGCCACCGCTCACATGAACCCTAACAAAGCTGAGCAATCCATGGTCTCCCAGAACCATGCTTACCGTAGTTCTTCTAATGTACTAGCTAACCTTCTCCTAGAATAGCTGCACATAGTCCCTGTCCTACTGCATCTCCTAAGGCTACCTATGAAAAAGCTTGCAATCTGGCTCCCTCCCACTCCTATCCCTTACCACTACCACCAAGTTAAAGTACCTTACCATAACTCACAGCAGTAAGGAGTACAGCCTTGATCAGTGTTCCACTCTCCTCAATTCCTTAATCCCCTACTCTAGCTCATCAAATCCTCCTAAGGCTTTTACTTAAAATTGTTAATCCTAGGTAATCTCTCAGTAAAAAGATATAGAAATATGCTTGCTATAGTTCTTCCAATGTGCTAGCTAACCCTCTCCTAGTACAGCTACATGTAACCCCTACCCTACCACATCTCATAAGTATACATATGATGACCTTGTAACCTAACTACCTCCTACTACTACCTATTACTACTGCCCCTAAGCAAGAGCACATAACTATAACTTACAGCAGCAAGTAATAAGTCATTGATTAGGGTTTCACCCTCCTTAATTCCTTGATCCCCCTCTCTAGCTTATCAAATCCTCCTAAGGCTCCTACTTGATCTTATTAATTTTAGGTAATCCCTCAGTAATATGATATTGTACTTTAATACATTTCTTAATAAGTTAATAATAGTAATAATCACCTTGGCCCTCCCTACTATCTGCTATTTTGAGTAGCTAATAAACTAATAAATTTTGAACTGTACCCCAAGAACTATTCTAATAAACTTAGTAGGTACTATAAAATCTAACTATGCTAGCAAACTCTATAGATGAAAAACCCTTACCCATTATAGTACAAGCTAACAATAATATACCTTTTGCTAATTCAAAACTCTAGGGCATTTTCATATGATTTTAAATTAAATAAAATCAAAAGCACTATATAATTTTAATTGAAAGCTTATAGTCTAAAGCCTTTTTATAAAGTGTAGAGCCTTTAGATTTAAAAATCAACAAGCTAGAGAGGTACTACCTTAGGTAAGATTAATTTCAAGATATAGCACTCAAGCTAATAAATTTTAGAATAATATTAGTTCAAGATATTATGTATGGAAAATCATGATAGTACCTACAGAACTACATATAGCATCCACAAGTTAAATCTTTAAAAAACTATAATTTAACTATTTAATATAGTAGCTTTAGGTATTATTCAGCCTACTTAATTTAATGGATATATCAGAGTACTACCAATACTAAGTATATAACCATGACAACTTATCTTCTTTCTATAATGAATATGGTAACTAAATTTTTTACTATAGTTATAGAAGGATTTAAAGTACCTTATACTAACTAATACAAGTATAGCAATATGGTACTGTGGCCTTTTATGTTACAGTTCCAAACTATCATCATAGAGGTATAGTTGAGTGAAAACTGTGTTGAGCAGTACAATGACTGCAGACTGTAAGATGAAGGAAGCAGGTATATAGTAAATATCATCATACTAGTGAAGATTTTCAGGCCTAATAACATTAGAAATATTAATGTATAAGGTTTGAAATCACATCCTATAATGATCATAGGTTGTAAAAGACATTTACAGAGGTTAGTTAGCCTCTACTATTACATTTTTATTTATCACTCCAACTTGGATTATGTAGATGTTATTTCTCCTTAATGATAATACTTAGATAATATACCTAATCACTCTTGTGTAAATATATAGCCAAACTCCTACTCATAATGTACTAGGAGATAATGCTATTAATCCCAACATTTACTACTTGTGAACATCCTTAGATAAGACTCTCACAGGGATTGGGTATCAGACAGTATAAGGATAACCAAAAACTGAAATTACCTATTATTATCCTTCAATTTTTTTTTTTTTTTGCTTTTCAATAGGGAGAGGCTGCCATGCATTTGCCAGCTCCTCTTGTTACAGTTTATGAGTGTATAGTATATGTTTGTACTTGCAGGATTATCAAGAAGCCTGGCAAAGATTGTTTGGTTCTAGGTAGGTGGTCAGAGGAAGGTTTTACTAAGGTTTGGGAGTGTAGGATAGCCATAAACTATGTTCATTTCCTGTACTTGCTGGGGTTGGTTAACTCATACTGTCCACAGATATTGCAAACCTAAAGCACCTGGCTCATTTCGTGATTCTCATGCACGATTCAGAGGGTATTCCAAATTGCATGTGGGACTTCAGCATGCAATCAGGTGCATTTGCTGTTCGACGTCCATTGTCGTTAATATGGTGACGTTTAAACACTGGTGCTGTGGATTCCATTCCAATGATTGGCAATATTGCAATAGAATAGGAGTCTATATAATATATACATGTAATATGATACTTATTCCTTATCCTCGATGACATGTAATATGGTACTAATGCCTTATCTTCGATGGGATGTATCCGTGTGTTCCAACGCTAATAATAAAACGTAAATAATATCTCCGTAATGTGTACGTACTGAGCAGGAAGCAAGTCCAGCGGACTTCAATTCCACGTGGGTAGGCACAAGAAGCTATTATCCTGTGAGATGCGATGCGGTGAAACAAAATGGTATTTTGTTACACTTGCACTAGACTACGGCATTATCACCTTTTGGACGCAATTATCTTGTTTCGAAACTTGGTCTCCATCTCACTCCATGTTAGTATAGAATCCACTAAATTGGCACACGCATTTTTTTCATCTGCGGCGACATTTTCATGTACTAGTACTATGACAAGATTGATTACCCTTGCACAGCAAAAACCTGGAACATTTCGGACGATCTTGGGCAGATCGAGTGTATCTTTTCCGACAAAACTGGAACATTGACGCAGAACGTTATGGAATTCAAGAAATGCACCATCAATGGGACAATGGTGTGCTGTATGGAGAAGCATACACAAAAGCACAGGCTGAAATGCAGAAAAAGAAATGGATCAATGTCGAGGAGGAAGGCACCAAAGCTAGGGAACAGATTGTTACGGATCGCTTGGCGATGACCAAATCGTTGAGAGAAATCCATGACAACCCATATATGGTTAACGACAATCATGCCTTTATGGCTATTGATTTCGTTGATGATCTTCGTAAAGAATCCGGCGGGGGTGAAGGCACACTTCATGCTTGCTCTGGCCCTATGTCACACAGTTTTGCCAGACAGAATATCGGATCATCCTCCCAGGATCAATTTCAAGGCCCAATCCCCGGATGAAGCCGCCCTGGTAGCGACTGCTCGGGATTGCGGGATACCTTAGTGGGTAGGACCACGCATGGTGTGATAGTTAACGTATAGGGATAGGAGAGGGATTACGAGGTTCTCAATACTTTGGAATTAAACTTATTAGGAAGAGAATGAACGCAATCATTTGAATTCCAGATCTACTTGTTCTGCAAAGGGCCGACGGCATTATTTATTCAGTCTTCGCAAGGGCGAGCAACAAGAGTTTAAGCAAACTACAGCTGAACATCTTGAGGTCTTTGCGCGTGAAGGTTTGCGGACACTTATTATCGCCCAGAAAGAATTATTGGATGAGTAATAAGGAACATGAAATTGCAGCCGCAGCTGCTCACAACCGTGAAGAGTGGCTGGAGGAAGTTGCTGACGCAATTGAAAAAAAAAAGAGGCCCGACTTTGTTCGGTGGTACTGCGATTGAGGATCGTTTGCAAGATGGAATTCCGGACACCATTGCTTTTCTTGCGGAGGCGGGTATTAAACTTTGGGTCCCAACTGACAACAAAGTTGAGATGGTGATCAGCACCGAATGTTCTTGCAATATCCTTGACAACTGAATGGACTTGATCGTTTTTTAAAGCCGACGAGGATGAACAATAATCTGTGGCATTGAAATTGGACGAATACCTACACCAATATTTTGACATGTACAGAGGAGGAACTCGAAGCTGCGAAAAAGGACCATAATCCACTACAGCAAACACATGCTTTTGTTATTGATGGAGGGTTATTAGGACTTCTGTTGAACAATGCGCTGAAAGAGGTTCTTGTTGCTGTGCAGGGGGTGCAGGGCAGTCCTTTGCTGTCGTGCTAGTCTTAGTCAAAAGACTGCTGTTTGCCAAATGGTAAAGAAAGGATTGGACGTTATGATACTCTTGATCGGTGATGGTATGTTAACTAATCGCTTTCTCAGATGAGCTAAAATTCTAACATTATCACAGGTGCAAACGGCGTCGCCATAATATAGGAGGCAGATATTGGTGTTGGTATTGCAGGAGATTCAAGAAGGAAGACAGGCTGCGATGTGCTCGGATTATGCGATAGGACAGTTCAGATTTTGGGGCTGACTTGTTCTCGCCCATGGCCGCTGGTCCTACCATAGGATGGCGGAGCCAATTTCTTTTACAAGGTTTGACACTATTTGGGACTATGCGTGAACTTAAAGCACGTCTAACAATTCCTAAAGAAGTCATTCATCATAATTGGTCCACTAAGTTGCTTTCTTTACAAAATAGACTACTTTAGAAAACGCTCCTGCCATAATGAAGTTTGGCGAACCCCTCACACACCCATCCCAGCCAGAATATTTATTTCATCGTCTCTGGATGGCTGGGGGTTTTTCTAGACTCGTTCATACACACTCTCTCCGGTCCCTCACTGCAACTGCACCTGACAAATCTCTCTATTCCACAATTAGCCTTCGATACTAGATTTTCAATCACTATGGCAAACCCAATTAAATGCACTTCCCACTCTGTGCTTGCACAGGCTAGTAATAATCCGTCTTTGTCTGAATCGGATTCGGTTTGCGGCGGATGAGGAAGTGATTGTAATGGATAAAATGGGTTGTAAAACTTCTCTAGCGATTGTGGAGTACCTGGACTCTGAAATGGAGAGATATTGTCCCAGGTAAGTCTTACTTCAAGATATGGTAGTTATGCTAACGATTTTTAGGATATCATACGATTTATCCCGTGATGTATTAAAAAGCTTAGTTATGCCAACAACATTAAATCAGGCCCCAGTGGGCTGGCTTATTATGCCCGGGCTAGTGATGGTGTTATTCCTTCTTAATTCAATGAAATAGTTCGGATACTACCATCACCAAGCATTTCACCTTGAAACGTCACATTTTGGTTACAAGAATATGCTAACCACATATTTAATTGCAGTTATTAAGTGATTCACCGGGGCCTATATCAATTCAGCAAATCAGTGTGACATGTCATTCTAGCCTTTTGATTTTCCATATTCAACAGTTGTCCTGGAAGCAGGGTAGAGTGAGTCCTGGGAGGAGCTCGGCAATGATCGTCAACTCTGGGCAGAAGGAAGTGGTTATGCAGCGAACACCACCACCCCCATAAAGATGTACCGGCCCTACAACGCAGAATCCGTTCTCGCAAAGCTTGAGATTACAGCTTACGGTACGCAAGGTTTGACCAATACTTTCACTGAGGTCAATTACTCTTTACCATTACATTTTAATTCATTACTCTGACTTGAAATATGCAGACTTTGTTTCCTCGGGCGGATAATGCTCAGACTACATACCCGGTTACTTACTCGCAAATTTTCGGGCAAACTCTTCCCTGCCGGTGTGCCTGCAAATGCTACGGTTGATCTGGGTATCGGTCATTTGCGGAGAATCTTGGGCAAGACTCTCACAGGAGAAGGGGTATCGGCATGCCTAGGAATAGGTTTAAGTCGAACATATTGTGTTGAATAAGAAAAGAGTTCTTGTTGGTATCGTACACAGAATACAAACAGACTAGAAGAGTAAAAGAAGAAAGAAAGAAACACCCCCGTCCGCCCCCTTATATAGCCAACTCGCAGATCCCTCCGCTCCTCCTCTCTTTCCTAACCTGTCCACACTTTCCTAGTCGCCCGATTCGCTCCCCCTTGTTCATGCGCCGGGACGTCCTTTCCAACATATTGTAACACTCACGCTCATTCTTCGAGCTTTCTTGTTCACCAACAAGGAGTTCCTACCAAGCAAGTATTATGCAGAAGAGACGGAGGAGGATGAGAGTGATGGAGGGGATGTGAGATCGCGACGCAAAGGTGGTAGAATGAGGACGCAAAGTCAAAAATAATATTCATGTACTGTGAATGGAAGTCCTAATAATATATTGTGTAGCATTTTATAATTACCTAATAAAAAGTGATGCTTTAGATTTCTGTAAAGATATATTGTTAACTATAGTCACTGAACCTATCCAGCCTAAAAGCTTCCAGACACCATTGTCACGGGCACAATGCTGCGATAGGAAAAAGATCTCGGGTTAGCATCGAGATGCTGAAGTAAATGCAGAAATGGGGAAGAATGTACCATTTCCTTTTACCATGATACGGCTTCCAGGCGTTAACGAAGTAACTAGCTTACGATCCTACGCTACAATTTTGGATGTTCGTAGGGTGTACTCATGCTGCTGACAAGTATTTTTGGTCACGTGAAATCCTGACTAATAACTGAAACTATTTTTTGTAGCAACGAGGTCATTCAACCTCGAGAATACGCTGACGATATTAATCAAGTATCCCTTAAGCTCGTGGGACATTGCGCCCCGGATTAAAATTGGGGACCGTCACGTGATTAAGAATAGTTACAATGAGGTTGCATAGTTACAACACACTATCGAGTTATGCAAACTCAGTGATCGCACCTACGATGCTGCCGGAATGAAAGGTACCACGCGAATTGCCACTGAATTCTCAACATCCAATAGAGGCGTAAACTGTTGATCCAAATTCTGCAACCAACGAAAATCCCAGATGACCTACCTCCTGCTCCAGAATTTGCCCCGTTTCAATCTGAATTGCCGCTCAAGGAACCACAGGTTTGTAATCTAAGCTCGTAAGCCAATAACAACGCAGATGAAGAATGTAACAACCATTCAGCCATTTTCCCTGTTCTCATTGCTTTTTACGCCACCTATATTCGAAGAGCTTGCAAGAAATACCAACATCTACGCGGCTATGAAGGGAGGGGAATCGAGTTCAGCGAAACATAAAGTAACGTATATCACGTGAAAGCGGGCCTTGGCATTCCCCGCCTAGTTATGTACCAAAATCCCCGCCGTTCACACATTCCACAAGCAAACTCCAGACAGAAACCATCGTTATGGGTAAAGTTAAGCTACGGCAACAAAATGATTGTGACATCCGGGTCCAGGAGGCCATTCTGGCTTTACAAGATGGTCGGGAAACCTCATTTCGTGCCGCCGCCGAAGCATTTAATATACCCCGCACTACCCTCCAGTATCGCTTCAAGGGAGAACGTCAGCCCTGTCAAACTACACATAGCCATTGTCAACTCAGCTGAGGAAGATGCTGTTTCGCAATGGTGTAAAAAAATTAGACGACTGGGGTTTTCCGCCAAGGTTGGATTTAGTACATCGAATGGTCAATTCGCTTGTACAAAAAAAGACTGGCAACCCCCAATGCAACTATTGGGAAGAACTGGATAACAAGGTTTCTAAATCGACACCCAGACCTTACAATTAAATACAGCAAACGGTTGGATCGACAAAGAACCTATGCAACCAACCCACAAGTCACTAAAGATTACTTTTCGAAGTTGCAACGTATTGTCCGCCAACACAACCTTAAGCCTCATCAAATATGGAATATGGATGAAAAGGGCTTTCTTATGGGTATTGCAGCAAAGGCTCGGATCATATGCAGAAAGGGAAGGCGAAATCCGAATGTGACTCAGGATGGAAAACGGGATATGGTGACAGTTATGGAAGGTTGGTATATCAACTTGGACGAGTCCGGAAAAGATGCCACATTTGCAATTAGTGCAAATGGATGGACAGATAACTATCTCGGCGTTCAATATCTCAAGGAGCATTTTTTTCCCAAAAACAACAGCGTTAATTGGCGATGTTCCCCGACTCTTGATCCTGGATGGACACGGTTCTCATGTTACTTTATACAATTCCGTATAGACCATAACACTTTGCTTTTATGTCTTCCATCCCATTCAACACACCTACTTCAACCGCTTGATGTTGGTTTATTTAGTCCCTTACAACATTGTTACGGAAAAGCGGTTGATAATTATACATGGAGCACAAACACTGGGATTAAACGATCCGTTTTTCTACCACTCGTATTCGAAGCCCGTAGTGCTACATTCACATGTCGCAATATCGAAGCTGCATTCGAAGCTACCGGTATCGTCCCTCTTAATCCAAGAAAAGTTCTCTCAAAATTCCTT
>JABYPW010001161.1:0-17317 GCA_016880775.1 Phymatotrichopsis omnivora
ATGTTGGGTCGCTTTAAGGAAAAACCGGGAAAGTGGGCGGTTGGGATGCATATTTATATATATATATATATCTCTTATTTTAGGAGGTGAAAAAGAAATAGAAACAAAAAAAAAAGGAAAAAAAAGGAAAAAGAAAAAAAATTGTTGTGCGTTCTCTGAAGTCCATTGAGTGCTTATTTTTACTCTTATTCTTTTATTTTTTATTTTCGATGAGGCGAATGAGCGAAATTGTTTTGTTCTTTTGGGAGGGTAAAATTGGGGTGAGGGATTTCAATTGGTGCTATGGGGAGGTAGGGAATAGTTTTCAGCTAGTTTTTGATGTAATTTGCTTCTGGTTGTGGGGTAAGAGCGGATTGGACTATACAAGAAATGGGCGGGTGGGAAGGTTGCAGCGGTACTTTGTGGGACATTTTTCATACCACTGCTGCTAAGTTGATCAGCGTTTGTGGCTTTGGATTGCTCTCTTCTTCACACTGCGCATAAGGTTGATGGTTGTTGAATGTAGTCTTTTTAGGTATAGATAGGAGCATGGTTGAGACGCCGAGACATATTTTTAGCTACCATTGTTGAAAAAAAAAATTTATACGTGTTCTCCGGATTTTCCTTCATTCCGTCGATGGCTTTTATATTGTTTCGTCATAATTCGTTTGAATTCATTGGTGCTAATCATGGTCACCGGAACAATAATCCGGAAGCCCGAGCCCAGACCTTGACCCTGATCGAGTGACTTTTTATGAACGGGGACAGCGATACGACCAATCGTCATCGTGCGTCGAAATCGGAATCGGAATTCGGTGAAATGTGCAGCATGGATATGGATGCGGATATGTACTAGTACATGTACGAGTACCACGATCCAATCTGACATATGCTTTGGCATGAACAAGAGCACGAGCTGAAAATCGAAGCTGAGATGGGTCGGAGCTGGAACCTGGGAGTGGCATTTGCGCTGAATACCCCACATGTGCGAAATGTGTTGATCGATCCCTGCGTTTTCAGTAACTTTTTGCTTCTTTATGATGCGCAGAGTGGAGACATGCGGCTTACCTAGCATCGAGAGTGCTCTGCAGCCACAACCCAAGTAATTGTTTTCCTTGTATCCGCACATAAAGTACATGTACTGAGTACATGTACTAGTACTCTACATATCCCCAGCAAGAGAATTGTTCCTTTTATCCGGGGCAAGAAACAACGCGCTAACGGCTAGTTTAGCCGCAGCGCGAGGTGTATGTTACAGCATGTAAGAGCGGAATCCAATGGCCAACCCCTGGCCCCGGCTGCAGGATCACATGGATTTATGGTTGTGGGGAAGGGGATGGAGGGGCAGCTATCGATAAGCTACATCACGTAGTGTGTACATAGGGGATAAAGAGCGCCGTCCACGATTCCACGAGTGCTGGCGTACCTGTAAGGCTTTTTGTTGTAAGGGGAATTTTACTTGAACAGGAAGCGACGTGCCTTGCATTGCATGAATTGTGTGAGGAAAGGGTTGAGGAAAATGAGCGAGACGTTTTCAGTTGGGGCGAGAACTGAGGTGAGTTTTTTTTTTTTTTTTTTTTTTTTTTTTTTTTTTTTGTTGGCATTGAAGGTAATGACGTAGTTGAGATTGGGAGAAAGATGCAATTGATGATGAATGCTAATTTTGGGGATATCGATGGCGATGGAAACAGCTCCCGAATTCAAAAACCATTCCGAGTATTCACCTCGGCGTCTACATGACGTCTGGCAAGGAATGCGAGAATGCTGTCAGGTATGCACTCGAGGTAATTCTCCCCTCCCTTTCTATTTCTCCCTCATTCCTACTTCCCTTACCTTCTTTTCTTCCTCCATCTGTCGTTGCTCTAACAAGGGATACTACAGGCCGGCTACAGAGGCATCGATTCTGCTGCCTGGTACTGCAACGAAGCGGAGGTTGGCCGGGCAGTTAGAGCTTTCCTGGCTTCACCGGCAAACCCGGGACTGACGAGGGAGGATATATTTTTCACCACAAAATTGCAAAAAAATACGAGTTATGACGCAACAAGGAAGGCGATTAAAGACTCGTTGAGAAAGAGCGGGTTCGAGAAAATCGACCTTTATTTGATTCATAGTCCTTACGGAGGGAAGGTGAAACGTCTGGAGTGCTGGCGCGCCGTGGAGGACGCCGTGTTTGAGGGGGAAGTGGTGAATGCAGGGGTGTCGAATTATGGGGTTCAACATGTGGGTTTCTTGCTTTTATTTTATTTTATTTTATTTGTTTTTTTCTCTGGGGGGATACTGAAGGAGGGATGATGTTAACGTGGTGCGAGAGACAGTTGAAGGAATTGTTGGATTCAAGACCCAGGATTAAACCTGTGGTAAATCAGATTGAGGTTCATCCATTCAACACTCAGACGGAAATAGTGAGTTAATTAATCCTTTACTTTCTGCTCGAATGCCATATACCAACCCTTAAATAAAACCATACTAATATCCAAATACAGGTCAATTACTGCCGCGAAAACTCGATACTCGTTGAAGCCTACGCCCCTCTGGCTCGCGCAATGAGATTTTCTGACCGGACTATCAAGTCACTGGCGAAGAAGTACAATTGTACTCCCGCGCAGCTTTTCGTGAAGTGGAGCCTGCAGAAGGGATTCGTTGCGTTGCCGAAGAGTGTACGCAGGGACAGGATCGTCGGTAACGTCGATGTTGGGCAGTTTGAGATCGAAGAGGAAGATATGAAGATTTTGGAGGGACTGGATGAACATTTTGTTACTGGTGAGTTTTGAGATTCTTGAGTGTACGAAGAAGCATGGTGTTACAAGAGTTGGTACTGATGATTTGATATCGTAGATTGGGATCCTACGGGTATAGAATAGGATTGCGATTGGCGGGGGCATTCTGTGGGGGGATTTTGAAGGTGCTATTTGCCCAGACAAGATGAAAGTAAAATTTGCTATGAATAGTTTCGTGAAGTATTACGATGGAAACAATTAATTCGCAGACATACTGCAGACGCCTGCAGCTAAGGAAGTGTGTTCAGTGATATTCCTCTTTTAACAATCAATGACTGTAGTCTTTCCAGATTTTCACTGCACTCGGAGAATAGAAGAAATTGCTCATCCAATGTTTTCTCGTCAGGACCGATATCAATGACTCAATCCCTGAAACTAATTGCAGCAATGGGGTTACATATCTACATGTATGTACAATGTACATGTACATATACATGGACAATGTATGGACGAGCATGTACTCTACATGTGTGCGAGTCCCACAAAGACGCTTCCGTCGTGGCGGAGTTTTAATTGTCGGACCCGTCATCGGCTGCCAGGGGAGGGGGACGATCTTTGAGACTCCTTCAGCTGCTGACGCGTTGCCTTTCTATATCTTCCTCTCCCTCGAGGCCATGAGATTAACATCATTAGGAGGAACTCGCGAGTTATCGAGATATGTGCCATATTCTGCTTATTTCGATCATGAGGCTCGATTGCCAATACTCATGACAAGGAAAGAAGGAAAGGCAACGGGAGAGGTTATTCTGCAGCAAGCCTAGGATCTCCAAAGGGCGAAATTAAAACGCTTTCTGCGGAGCTTTGCGCGAGGTCTTTCCTTTTCTTTTTTCCCCTTAATTGAGTCGACTCTTTGCAGTCACTCCGGCCTGCTTCTCTTTCAAAGACCGCTGGGGTCCCGGTTTCTCGCCGTCACTTTCCCCGTCCATCACATCCCCCTCCTCCAGTGGGTTTCGCCCTCCTTTTGTTCAGGCCCTTCCCCGTCCCAGCACTTGACGTTGACCTTCCAGAGTTGCTCGATCGAGCGCAGTCTAGCCCAACCCCAGCCTCCCGCACCTGCCGAGAAGTGCCTGTACAAGCGAGCCCTCTTCTGTTTCGCTCGCTCGCTTCCCTCGTTATCTCCCCTCCTCTATCTGCCCTCCAGCGCTCGACAATCTGTCAAAGGCGCTACGAACACAACACACTCTCTCGAATCATTTTGTGTTTTCGCAAAATTTCGCTCCCTCAGGAGCCACACTCAATTAATCGCCCTCCAACAATCCACCAGCAAGGAAAACCCCTCTCACCCCCACAACAATGGAGAGCTCCAATCTCCCCTCACCCTCCTCCATCCGCGGATCAGCCCGCGATTCCTTCTCCCGCCTAACCGCCTCGGTCCCCTCGCAGTTATCAAATATTCAAGGGAAGCTCTCACAAGTCCCGGACAAATTCCAATCGCTGAACCTGCAGGATAAGCCTTCCACCGTCCCCGACAAGCTCCAGACCTCCTTCACCTCTGCGACTTCCTCCAATTCCACCGCGAACTCGAATCGTGACTCGACCTCCCAACAATCCCTTTTCTCTCCTACCATCCGTCACGTTCGCCAATCCTCTATCCCGGCCAGCCCCTCCAGCAGCTCTGGTCTCCCGCTGCTGTACCCCCCAACTGAAGACGACCCCTCGTACGACCCATACCTTGCCTCACTCGCGTCGAAGATTTTGTACCGTGCGGGAACAGACCCACATACTGGTGGGCCATTGCTGATCCTTTGCGCGGCGAGCTTTCCTGATGCCAAGATGGTTGATTATAATAAACTCCTTCCGTATGTCCTCAGTGTGTTGCCCGGGGAGGAAGAGTTTATGGGAAAAGAAGATTCTGGGTACTCGGTGGTTTTTTTTTCCGGCGGGGGGAAGATTACGGAGGCTGGGGGGTTGTCGGCAACGAAGGGAAACAGGCCCAGTTGGGGTTGGACGCTGCAGGCATATCATCTGGTGGGTAAAATTATTAATCTTCCTTTGCTTTCTGTTTGAGACTTTGTTGGTTGGAAATGTGAGCGACATTTGAAGTTAATGGAATTGTGGTCTAACACTTATTGTGGTGGATGCAGCTGGGTAGGGCTGTTAGGAAACGGATCAAGAAGCTTTGGGTGGTCCATGAAAGGGCCTGGGTAAGAATTCTGTTTGAAATGCTGGCGGGTGTGATTTCGGTCAAGTTCAAGAAGAAGGTCGTTCACGGTATGTTACGTCATTTTTATTGTTTTGCTTTTTCACCTTTTTCTGTCCATTGGATCATACATATCAATCGGCGCAAGACGACGCATGTCAATTCATACTAACTCCCTTTGTTCTCTTATACAGTAAACACCCTCGCCGATCTCTCCAGAGATCTTAACATCACAAAACTCAATATACCTCCCGCCGTCTATCTCCACGACCGCAAAATTACTCCCATGATAACAATCGCAGGCTTTCCACCCCCACCGGTATTTAATCGTCCGCCGTTCCAACATATTACCGGAAGTCCACCTCGTGGTGACAGTGTGCCGTTACCGAAAGTGCTAGTCGACACTTCGCGCTACATCCGTTCGTCGTGTCTCTCCATCGAAGGCCTCTTCCGAGTGCCTCCATCTCAGGCACTACTAGATATTGTCAAAGAAGCCTACGATCGTGAACAGTATCTCAAACTAGAGGATTACGGACCACACGTTACCGCAGGATTGGTAAAGCTGTATTACCGCAGCCTACCGGAACCCATCGTGCCAGCGCGATGCTACGAGGAGATAATGGCATTAGATCCTCCTCCTGTGCCCGGGAAGGAGAAAGATATTATGGAGAAGGGAGATCAAAGTGAAGAGATATTGGCAAAGGTTCGGCACCTACTTGAATCACCGGAGGGAGGATTGCCGAAGAATAGTCGGATATTGTTACTACGACACCTCCTCCCGCTATTGGCAGTCGTCGCGCAGCACTCCGAAGTCAACAAAATGACGCCAAGTAACATTGCTGTGTGTATTGCAGCATCGCTGGTCAGATCGGACGATATGATGGCAGATGCAAAGGCATCTAGCGCAGTACGAAAGTTTATCGAAATCGGTATCGAAAGGATCGAGGAACTGGCGCCGAAGTTACCGCTACGGAGAGGTGGGGGGATGACTGGAGGGAGAAGAGATACAATGGATTCTTCGCACCGGCCTCCTACACCGCAGTCACCACCAGGAGTAGGTGTGGTCCACAGAAGGAAGGTTCCCAACTCGTCTACCACTGTTGCGGAAGCCATTGTTACTCCACTTATCCCAACTGCGGCTCCAGTGTTGAGGAAACCGGTACCACTGAGCTCTGCATCGACCGCGCCGCCCGGTGGAGTAGCATTGCCTCCGATGCAGGCGCAGGGTAATCCAAGAAGAGGTTCAGTGCCGGTTATCGGCACAGATCAAGGAGCGGAGGATGTGCCTCAGGGTAGAGACAGTGGAATCAGGAGACAAGCTTCAATTGCGGGGTATAAAAGTGTTAGCTCCACCTATTCTTCGAATGCTTCTTCTAGAAACCCTACCTCTGCTCCTACCCCTAATTCTTCCGTCGCTACTTTGGCAACCTCGACCACAGAGGCGCCGATTTTCGGGAGCACAAATGCGACGCCGCGAAGCTCGGCGATCACTCTAGACAACTCCAATGGAGTTGTCGGAGGTCCTAATTCTACCTTGGGGACATTGCTCGTACAAGAGTTAGCAAGGAAGAAGGTGCCTCAGCCGAGTTCAAGCTCAAGCCTGGAACCCCCGTGCGTCCTCCCACCGAGACCGCACACAGCCACGGGCGCGAGTGAAAACCACCTCTCACCGAAACCAAAATCATCAACAGAAGTCCAAGCTTCGCCATCGTTAGTCCCTCCTCACCAGCTAGCCCCCATTTCCCCCTCACCATCCCTCACCGCCACTAGCACACCCTCCTTCCCCTCCTCATCTCTAGCTCCGCCGCAGCTTCCGCCTCCGGCTCGGGTGCTCCGCCGGTCAACGTCTGCCACTTTCCCCTCATCCAAAATCGCTGCCATCGCAAATTCGCTAAACCAGCAGTCACAACAGCAATCTCGGCCAGGAAACCAGGCTATGAGGCCGCCGATAGTCATCAATAGACTTTCGAAGACACCGCCGCCGCCATCTATGTCAACGTCCCCGGCTTCCACGTCGTTAGAGTATAGGTGGAAACCGCCGCAACTGGTTAGGGCCAAGACGGAACTGGGGAAAGGTCATGGTTTGGTTAGTTCTGCGGCTGTGGCAGAGCTGCGGGCACTGTATGAGGAACGTGCGAGCGGCGTAGAGGTTTTGGTGAAGAGTGGCGTGAAGAAAGGGAGGGGAGCGTGATGGACGGGTGACCAGCTCGGTTTGTGGATAATTGGCAAAAGTTGGTTGCTTCTTCCTTTTTAACATTAAAGGTTTAACGATACGTTTTTTTTTTTTTTTTTTTTTTTTTTCATGTATGGCATACATGCAGTTGCGATCGTTTATATATGTATATAAATTGAAGACAACTACATGACTAAGCGAGCGCACAAATTTTGACAGTCACGGAGCCCCACAAGACGTTTGTCCCCACTATTGCAATTTACAATCCCACCATTCGCAAACTTTTTTTTTTTTTTCAAGTGACAATAACGACATCGACAACACCCAGCAATCTCGGTCGGCCAGTCAATCAAGATGGTATGTTACCACCCGTTACTATTTTGTCCAGGATTCTGCAAATTTCAATGCAATGAATTTCTTAGTCTGTGCGAAATTATCGAATTTCCAGATATGTGCACAAATTTTGGATCAATTGTTGATAGGAAAAATAAAGACATTATAACTAACCAGAGAATAGCCTTTCACCAAACTTGTCAAGTCCAATGCATACTTCTCGCGCTTCCAGACCAAATACAAGCGAAGACGGGAAGGAAAGACTGATTACTATGCTCGTAAGCGGTTGATCACCCAGGCGAAGAATAAGTACAACGCCCCCAAGTACAGACTCGTCGTCCGCTTTACCAACCGCGATGTACGTCCTATATTCCTCATTTCTTCTGCGATTCCGTGACCGCAAAGAAAAAAAAAAAAAATTGTCTACCGCAAAGCCAAGCCCTGTACCTTGATCATTCGCACTTTCTGCAGCGCAGAAATGCAGCTCAGAAACCCTGCAATCTTTTATGCGAGGTTGCAATGTGAATGGAGGTGGGCTAACGCTCTTTGGCCTATCTTTTTTCTCTCTTGTATAGGTGATTTGTCAAATCGTCACGTCCGAGATCCAAGGCGATAAGATATTTGCCGCGGCATACTCGCACGAACTCACCCGCTACGGAATTAAGCATGGTCTTACCAACTGGGCAGCGGCCTACGCAACCGGGCTTCTCCTTGCTCGCCGTACCCTCACCAAACTTGGACTTGACGAGACCTTCCCCGGTGTTGAGGAGGTTGATGGAGAGTACAAGCTCACCAAAGCCGCTGAAGTCGATGGTGAGACCAGACGCCCGTTCAAGGCCCACTTGGACGTTGGTCTTCACAGGACTTCGACTGGTGCTCGTGTGTTTGGTGCCATGAAGGGTGCTTCGGACGGTGGACTTCTCATTCAACACAGCGAGAGCAGGTTTCCTGGTTACGATATTGAGACCAAGGAACTCGATGCTGAGGTCTTGAGGAAGTATGTTAACATCTTACTCACGGAATCTTAATCTGTGATATTGATCAATGCTCCCAGGTACATCTTCGGTGGCCACGTCGCTGAATACATGGAGACCCTCGCCGACGATGACGAGGAACGCTACAAGTCTCAGTTCCAGCAGTATATCGACGACGGCATTGAAGGTATCTCCCCCACAAATACCTCATCTCCATAGCATCACAACTGACTTTTTCCCAGCCGACGGTCTCGAGGAAATGTATGAAGAGGCCCACAGCAAGATCCGCGAGAACCCCAACCTCCCCGATCCAGAAGCCGGTAGCAGAAGGCCAGCGGAGTACTGGAAGGCCGAGAGTAAGAAGTACCGCCCCAAGAAGCTCACCCACGAGGAACGCCGCGAGCGCGTCCAGAAGAAGATTGCCGAGTTGCAGGCGAGCTCTTAATTGGCTCTAACTCCCTCTCTTTTTTCTCTTGCAACTTTTTCTTGTTCCATGTGGGTGGCACGGTTTCTTGCGGTGTCTTTCATCAACCGAAAAGCTGGGTTGGGTAACCTGTAATTTTTTTTTTTTTTTTTTTTTTTTTTTTTTTTTTTTTCAAACCTGCCTGTCAACATCTTGCATGTGATACGAACCTTGTTATCGTTATTAAAGTTACAAATTTCGTAGAGCAATATGTCATGTTCTTGGTGGCAGCAGAAAATTTCCCCAGCGTCTCCCGTACCAGGAATTGCATCATACTGTGTTGGCAAGCTTGGGCATAACCATAATCAGAAAATCTCTCCGGAACAACCAACATTTCGTACCTTTAATCAAAGTTAACGCCCAGCTGATTACACCTGCAACCGGTATTTGTTTCGTTGATAGGTTGCTTACCAATTCCATGCGTTTTCACTGCACATATACCACTAGGCCCGGATCACAAAATATCACCCGCTCCCCAAAATCCAAATCCAATCGACACGCGCCCCGGAATCTCTCTTGCTAAACACAGCGAAGATCAAAATATTGCCACTGGCATTTCAGTCCCCAGTAACATATGTACCCTGCAATAACAGCGATATTTCCTTCTATATACCCACGACAACCCTTGGCCTTCGAATCTGGCGCGGCACCGACTCGCAACCGCAGAGCAAATCGGCCTTCCGTCGTGGCTGTGCGAGTCGCCCGAAATGTATATTTCCTCCCCATCATACCATATCACCCATACATTCGTATGGTACGGTGGTACTCCACGTCGCCCTGAAAATTCTACTTTAGTTAAACGCAGTCGCATTGATTCGTTTAGCGCCTGTTAATCTTCCCTCCTTAAACCTCTTCCCACCCCCCTCACCCCCCTCCCCCTCTTCAAAAAAAGAAATGAACAATTCAGCGGTGCCGGAACCAAATAACGGGTCCTTTTCAAGCAACCTCTGTTCAAGCGCGACGTTACTTCTTGGGATTGAAGGAGGATCCAAGATTTTTAGAATAGGCGATATTGAAAGTGCATTGCGCGGAACCGGAGCTATCCGGCGCCGAGACCCGAACCCACTTCCAATTCCAACTTCGCCGGTGGCACGGGCCGGGTCATGGACTGTCACCCGGCGTGAGCCGGCTGCACGGGGATGATGTAGGTAAATGTAGGTATGTGCATGTACATACATGCATGTACGCACCCAGATGGTATTCTATAATATGTGCACATCATATACTGCCGACGTTTCCTCGTAGAATACAATTTCAACAGACATTGTGTTATCCATCCCAGTTCTAAAACTTTTTCCCCAGCCCGTCCCATTATATCATACAACCCACCCACCACCAATCACTTCCAAAAGTTGCCCTCTCCGCACAAAATTCGCCTCTCTACAAGCATTCCAAGGCGCGAAAAACAATGGAAAAATTAAAATGAAGAAATACATGAAGAAAAAAAGAAATAGAGTGTGTGTGAAAGAGTGAAAGAGGGGGAAAAAAAAAAAAAAAAAAATTATATAACCACAAAATCACACCGCGCTCAAAATGCCCCCCGAAACTGATCCAGTACCAACCGCATCAGCGGCCTCTGCCCTTCCTGCGGCGCCCCCTGTTCCCCCTCGACCCCTTCCCGCAGCCTCCTCCTCAACCCTTCAAACTCGCCCGCCTCCCCCCTCTTCCACACCCACCCCGGCACCCTCCACCTGCACCTCGGCAACATTTCCATCCGCCAGGCATAACCCAGCACCCAGCCGGCCGCCGCGCCCAGCAGCGATCCGGGGGGCTGGCACAGCGCGAGTTGCGTGGCGAGGAGGTAGACATAGAATTTGTCAGTGAGGGTGACGGTATTCCCGGCCTCAGTCCCATCTTCCTCTGGTTCGCGCGGGGCGGAAATTGTTGTGGCGAGGGAAAACTTGTAGACGCTCGGTACAGTTGCATGGAACTGCGCCAGTACCGCGAAGAGTATCGGCGTTGGCCCTGGCGGGAGATAGTTCAGACCCGTGAGGGGGTACAGGAGCCCCAGCAGGAGGGGCGTCAACAGCGAAGTCAGCAGGAACATGTACAGCAGGAAGGAAACGTATTTGTGTGTGCCGAAGAGACGCTCTATGATGCGGAGATGGTAGAGGAGGAGGGTGGCGAAGAGAAGCTCGCCGGCGTTTGCGTAGACCGCCTGAAAATGTTAATATTGGCACCACTGAGCGGTGTATAGCGTATAGAGCAGATATGGAAAGGAGTGGGGGAAACACCTGCCAGACGCCGACCCTCCACACTTGCTGATACACCCAGATGTGCGGGACGATCTGCACATGGAAGTAATGCTTTACGTCTGCTATTGAGGCTAGCAGCGAGGTTGTGACGAGGAGGTAGAGGAGTGCTTTGGAGGCAGGCGCGGAGCGGAAACCAGACTGCTGCATGGCGGGGAAACGGTGGTTTCGTTTGGTCCCGGCGGACCCGGCAGTCGGTGAGGGGGGATTGCGAAAGCTAGAACTGGTGCTGGGGGGGAATTGCGGGAGTTGGTGCTGAAGGGGGGGGGTGGATGGAAGATGCGTGGAGGACAATGGACACGTTGACGTCGGTGGTGGGATGTCGGAGGTCGGCATTATTCCAATTGAATCGGGTGGCAGGGCCGAAGGAGCCTCTGGTCGAGTCACGCCAGGGCCCGGGGCTTGGCGTGGGTTAGGGTGGTATAAATTGAGACGATGCGAATATGTAGTATACCTATCATGGAGGAGATATCATCAAGGTCACCAAAACAATGTTCTTTAATTACATGTAGCTCCACTAAATCCACACCCATGCACAGCTATTAGGAAATAAACAGGAAACCCATAAAACAGCAAAAAAGTAAACTCCTAAACAGCTACACCGCATCGACAAAGTTCGCCATCGGATCATCGTGCAGTCGTTTCCGCCTCCTGTACGCTTCCATATCCTCTTCCGTAACGCCACGACTAATTTCCTCAAACTTCCGCTTCCCCTTCTCGCCCTCATCCTCTTCTTCCCTGCCTTCCTTCTCCGCCTTCTCCCCCTCCTTCACCTCCTTCGCCGGCTCAATTTGTTTCCTCGGTTCAGGCTCCACAAATCCCAGTCGCATCTTCTTAGCCTGCTCTGCAGCTTGAATTCCCTCCTCCCCAGTGCAGTAGCTATTTTTCACTGTCGAATGACAGCATGCGTAACCCCACTTGAAATTCTCCCACCAAGAGCCCCATACAGACTTGTGGTTGCCGATGTATTGATCTTCGGGGTATTTCGATTTCGGCGTAGTCTTTTCTTTGCCCTTGACTTGGCCCGTAGCAGTATATTCGATGTATCTTTCCTCCTCCTCGAGCGCCGGAGGCTTTGCGGTCAGGTATTCTGCCCCACCATATTTATCCAGCAGAGCCTTCTTCTCCCGCGCCCGTTTTTCCGTCGCCTCCTTCTCTTGCTTCTTCCGGATATGCTCGGCTTCGGTCGGGTTCGCCTGCAAATGCATCTTCGCCTTATCCCCGCGCTCCCTTGACTCCCACGCGGCGCGCTGGAGCTTCTCGAATTCGGCGGCGTCGCCGGAAGACCGCATAAAGTTATCTTCCGCGACGAGCGCCGCGGCCTGATCGGAGGTCGCTCCTTGGTCCACCATGGTCCTGGTCTTCGGATCGTACTTTGCCGAGTCCAGGTCCAGATTGAGGAGGTACTTGGCGGTGTCTTCGCGGATTCGGAGGTTGCGGGTCGAGATCCTGTTCGCGGCATCGTAGGCTTGACCGGGCATTTCGAATTCCTCGGCATATTTATCGTCGTCTTCTCCTTCGCCTTCCTCTTTCTTGCCGGAGGTCTGCTGCCGCAGCTCTTCCATCCGCACGTGTTCCTCGACCACTCGGCGGTGTTCTCGCGGATCGTAGCCGTTCCAGCGGTCCCGCTTCCCGTCCCAGCCGAGCTCGACATTCTGGATGATCTCGTCGGGTTGGATGTCTTGGCCAGTCCACCGGGCTCCGTGTTTTCGGGGTCGCGAGAGACACTCTTTGGTTTTGTGCGTCATGGCGCCACAGTTCTCACACGCGCCTTTGCGGTACTTGGTTGCGGCGGGGCCGGCTCGTTTGCCACGGTTGTCGTACCATTTTGCCGTGGAGAGGTCGTCGGTCTTTTTGTTTTGGAGACGTTGATGCTCGACTTGGAAATGTTAGCTGGGTTGAGGTTTAGGGATTGGGGAGTTGGGGGGAGGGAAAGTTACGGTAGTCTCCTTCGGTATCGTCGTCGATGTAGAAGGGCTTTTTGGCGATGAAGTGCGGGATGTATTCGTTCTTTGCCTGCTTCTCGGGATTGCGAGAGCGGCCGGCGGAGGAAGACATGGCGTGGTGCTGTCGGTGATGGAGACCGGCGACGGGGTGCGTGGTTATTGTTAGGGGGGATTTGTTTGCTGGAGGTGTCGACAGAGCTCGTCAAGAAGCTTGAATGGCACGGATGTCGAGATGGAGAAGTCGGAGGCTGAAGCAGTACTTCGGGTACATAGAAAGGCGAAGGAGGCAGTGGAGGTTACCCGGCTTGGGTGAGGCGCCAATTGTAAAATGTAAATATGTAAAAGCACCGCACTAGTACATGCACTCTAGAGTAGAGTACATGCATACATACTTATGTAACTTTGCATGTATGCGACTACATGTAGCGTGTCCTGCGAAAGATCAATTCGCGCAACTGCCAGGTCACCCGCTAAGATCTGAGCTGTGCTTTGTTTGGAATCTTTAGAAAATGCATTTTGGTTGAGGAAATTTTGGTCGCGACGATGAGTGAGGTATAGCGAACATGATCCGACTTCCAGTGGATAGGCGAGGATAGTTATCGCTACCAGCGCAAGCAGAAACAGTGCAGATGTTTGCATGGAACATACATAGCCATACATACATAATAGATCGTGTAGCAGACACATACAATACGTACTAGTACATACATTCTCTACATACATGCATAACCATTGGCCGTGTAGGATATCGCTCGCATACATACTTACATTTCAGAAGCAAAACACGCCGGGTGGTTGCCGTGAACCATCGCTGCTTGGCGCATCTCTGTTTTGTTGTGGTTGCCCCGTGAGCACCGTCACCCTCCATCACACAAGTCCGCCGACGCCTCCCACCATTCCTCACCAACAATCGCTCGTACCCTCAGAGTAATCCAGACACGGTCTGTGTGCCATTCCAATCTTAGAGACCCACATCCCTTCAGCCCTATACCTATCCACCGTACTATATCTGTTTTTTTTTTTTTTACCTGTCTTTGTTGCTGCATTGCTTACATTGTTCTCTCCGGCCACCTGCCAGGTACGCCGTTGCTAGCGTTTTGCTACTCCTCCCGTGATCTGGCATCGTACGAAGTAACGAAGGGGAATCGTAGCTTACCTGAACTCGCAACAGAACTCCACCCCATATCTAATCCCAAACCATGGCGGAAGAAGAAATCGACTACTCCAACTTGCCCATTACTGAGCGTGCCGTGCACAAAGTGTGGAAAGTCCGTAAAGCAGCGTACGAAGAAGCAGCTGCGTGAGTTACACCTCCGGAGATGCGTCAAGTCGATCAGAAACGAACGAAACTGACTTATCGCGGGTCCCGATAGAGAATTTGCAAAGTCCCCCGATGAGAGTGCGCCCTGCTTTACGCCGTGGCTTTACGATCCGGGATTGTGGAAGAAGGTGGTGACGGATTCGAACGTCGCTGCCCAGGCGGAGGGTATTACGGCGCTGTGTGCCTTTTTACAGTATGGTGGAGAGAACGCTTGTTCACGGTTCGTTCAGCCGAACCCGTTCCTTCTATCTATTTTGAGCACAAATTAATTTTTTATACCAGGACACGATCCCACACCATCAACCCGTTGGTTGAAAAAGGTCTATCGTCAACCCGTGCGCAAACCAAACAGAAATCCGTCGATGCGTTGCTTCTATACATCGAACTCGACACTCCAGGGCCAGTATTGGAAGAACTTATGCCCTTCCTAAACCACAAAATGCCCAAACTTATTGCGGCCACCGTTTCCGCCATAACCTCGATTTACGCTGCCTTTGGCACACGAACAGTGGATCCCAAACCCGTCCTAAAAGTCCTCCCCAAGGTCTTTGGCCACGCCGACAAAAATGTCAGAGCGGAGGGGACGAAACTTGCGGTGGAACTGTACAAATGGTTGAAGGACGCTATGAAACCCATGTTTTTTGGCGAATTGAAACCCGTGCAGCAGAAGGAATTGGAGGATGCTTTTGAAAAAGTTAAGGATGAGACGCCCAAACAAGAGAGACTGTTGCGGTCACAGCAGGCTGCGGCCGCGGCGGCCGCCGGAGGTGACGATGAAGAGGATGGTGAGGAGGAAGCGGCGGAAATTGATGCGTTCGATTTGGCGGAGCCGGTGAACGTTCTTGCCAAGTTACCCAAGGAGTTCCATGAACAGGTGGCGTCGACGAAGTGGAAGGAACGCAAGGAAGCTTTGGATGCGCTGTTTGCGGCTTTGAACGTACCCAGGATTAAGGACGACAGTTTCAACGAGATTGTTTCGGCATTGGCGAAATGTATGAAGGATGCAAACATTGTAGTTGTGACGGTGGCTGCAAACTGTATTGAGGCGCTGGCAAATGGGTTGAGGAAGGGTTTCGCGAAGCATAAGGGGATCGTTTTGTCGCCTGTGTTGGAAAGATTAAAGGAGAAGAAGCAGAACGTTATCGACGCTCTTGCCAAAGCGTTGGATGCTATTTTCAATTCTGTATGTCACCTCTTTTGCTTCGCGTGGAGAATTTTAGACTTGTCGATGCTAACATGTTTAAAGACGTCCCTCACGGACTGCCTGGAAGAAATATTTGAATATCTCAAACACAAGAACCCAAATGTCAAACTCGAAACTCTCAAATTCCTCATTCGTTGTCTCCGCACTACGCGCGATGTCCCCTCCAAAGCCGAATCCAAAGCCATAGCCGAAAACTCCGCGAAGCTTCTCAGCGATACATCCGGACCAACCCGTGACGGTGCGGCGGAAGCAATGGGAACCCTCATGAAAATTCTCGGAGAACGGCAAATGAACCCCTTCATGGAAGGCCTCGACGACATCCGGAAATCAAAGATCAAGGAATTCTTTGAAGCTGCCGAAGTCAAAGCTAAGGATAAACCCAAGCCTGTGGCACCCCCACCAGCTGCTAAAGCTCCTCCGGGCAAGAAGGTAATGCCTAAACCTGGCTTGAAAGCTCCTGTGAAGAAGGCTGCTGCTCCCGCTCCGCCGCCGGTCGAGGAACCGGTGGCGAAGCCGTCGATGGCTCCCAGAGCTATTCCTAGTAAACTGAGTGCGCCGAAAGCGGTGGGTGCTGGCGGATTGAAGCTGCAGAAGAAACCTGCGCCCTCTGCGAGACCGATATCGCCGGAGGAGGAACCGGCGCCTCCTCCGCAAACTTCAAAGATGCCGTTTGCGGGACGGGGATTGATGGGAAGGCCACTGTCAAAGGAACCGCCGGCGGCACCTTCGGCTCCGAAAATAGATCCCGGGTTGAGCGCGGCGGAAAAGTTAGAGCTTGAGGAGTTGAGAACGGAGAAGGAACGGTGGTTGAAGCAGATTCAAGAGGAGAAGGCGGAAAAGACGAAGTTGATGCATGAGATTAACGATTTGCAACTGCAGGTATGCGCACTCATTTCCACTAATTGCGGTTTATATACTGATTAGAGTAGAACGCGCAACTCATCGAAGAGCACACGCGCGACAACCTTGCCATCCGCGCAAAGGAAGCACAGTTGGTCCGCGCCCGCTCCGACGCCGAGACTGCTGAAGCACAGGTCCAAAAGCAGCAACGAGAAATCGACCGTCTTAAGCGTGAGCTCGCTCGCGCTGTTCGTCCCACCTCCCCAGCACCTACCGACATCTCAGAAGCAATGTACCGGGAGTCGTCCATGAACGGATACAATGGGAGCTTCGCATCCCGGACTGGAAGCATCGGAAGGAACTCGAATAGACTTAGTTATGCGTCAACGACTTTCTCGAACGAGGAGAAGGAAAATGGATTTGAGAGGAGTAGGGGCGTGTCGCCGACGCTGGGGAGCGAAAGTGGGCGCACTAGCGCTATGGGACAGGCCCAGGGTACTGAGAATAATATTGAGAGTTGGAAGAGGGCCGCGGAGGTTACTAGTCAGTTGAAATTGAGAATTGAGGTGAGTCTAGTCTCCTTCCCTTCTATATTAATAACTTGTGTTCAGGATGCTAATTGGATGGGAATAGCAAATGAAAGCGAAGCAGGGACTGGCAGGGAGACATCAGGGACATCATTAACTCAAATTTGCATTTGGGTTGAGCGTTCTTTTAAGTAAACATTCGTAGGAAGTATCCATAGAGGACTGCGATAGGGATGTATAAAATGAATTTGTAATTTTTTTTTTTTTCCCCTCATCTTTTTCTGCTTTTCTTTTATTGCCTATGGATGTGTTTGTACGGAATTGTTTGCGGGATGGTAGTGGCTTGACTGGGTAATGCCGTTTTTTTTTTTTTTTTTTTTTTTTTTTA
>JABYPW010001162.1:0-17315 GCA_016880775.1 Phymatotrichopsis omnivora
ACCGTGACCCCGGTAGTATCCCCCTGGATGCTGTTCGACAGGTGGAAGCCCTCCGCAAAATCCAGGTCAACCTCGCAACCTCTGAGTTCGGGCAACTCCTGGGCTACAACACCTCCGGTGCCGATTTCTTCACAGGAGCCGATGCAATCCACAAGGGGGCCATCACGGCCTACACCCAAACACACCTCATTGCCTTCTGTGCAAGAGACCTTCCTGCCCTCTAACAGTCGCTGGCTTCTATCCAGTCGACCCTCACCACCATCGCCAACACCTAGACGGACCTCGCCAACAGAGTCGCCGCTCTGGAGTCACGACCGCCCCCGACCGTAACCGAGACCCCAGCACCCATCGCCGAGGCCCCACACACCCCACCTGAAGTCCTTGAGTCCCTCAAGGACATCTAAAAACAACAGAAAGCGACCGCGAAAGATCTTAGGAAACTTCGTTCGATCGCCACCACCTCCACCTCCCTTCCCGCCCCACAGCAAGCCCAAGACGCTCAGACCTGGGCCCAAGTCATCTCCAAAAAACAGAAGAAGAAAGGTGGCCTGGTCACCCAGAAGGACCTTCTCCCAACCACCCCCCTTCCACTCCCACAGTACCCTACCCGCCGAGACCGAGAAATAATTGTCAATATCAAGGAGCCATCGGCCTTCGGCAAACACGCCCACATCCAGATCCGCGACCGAGTCAACTTGGCCCTTGACAAAGCCAAAGCACCTTTGTTCCTGCGCATCCAGAGATGCCGAAACAACAATCCCACCACCCTCGTCCTCACTACCATGGAGACAGTCACCGCCGCCGCCGTCCTTTCCTACCAAACCGTCATCACGAAAGCTGTTGGCGAGTTTGTCGAAGTCAAAGGAATCAACCGCAATCACACATGGAAGAAGTATATCATCCATGCCGTCCCCACTGCCACCAACCTCAACACCGTAGGACAGATGTCCCGACTCCGTCAAGAGATCAAATGCTACAACTCCGGTGTTACCCTCGCCATGACCCTGCGCTGGCTGACCTCCAGCTCCAAAATCAACAAACAGAATCACAGCTCGCTCGTGATTACTGTCATCGACAACAACAACGAGGCCCATGTTCTCAAAGGCCTCACTATCCTCAACAAAACCCATCACACCGTTAAGTACATCCCCTTCGGCGCCGACACCCAATGCTCCTGCTGCTCAAAGTTTGGACACCCGGTCCAAAACTGTCAATCCCCTCCCTGCTGCCGCCTCTGCGCTGGCCCCCACACTATCTCCAAATATACCTGTGGTGTCGCCGACTGTAAACAACCGAAAGGTTTCGCCTGCGAGAACACAGTTCTCCGATGCGCCAACTGCGCCGGCCCCCATAAAGCGAACGATCCGATCTGTATGACGATGATCCAGGCCAAACTCTCCGAGTCTAACAGGAAGGATAAGTCTACCACTATGGGTGGAGTTTAGTTTCTATCTCCCTACCTTGTTTTTATTTTTTGCGATGTAACTACTGTTCTTCTGGTTCGGTAAAGTGCGGAGGAGTTTGCGCGTTTCTCCTTCCCTCTTTTCTTTTATTTTCCGCTCGGTCGCGTAGTCTGCATAGGGGGTTTTTCTTTCCTTGTTTTAAGGTTCGCCTAGCGATTGTTTTTCCCTGGTCAGCTTTTGTACGTAGTTGTCTGCGTTTCTTTCTTTTTCTTTTCTTCTTTCAGGTTTTCGGTATGAGTAGGCGGAGGAGCATCGTGTACTCTTTGGTTATGTTTTTGCTCTTGGTTGAGTGTAGACGCCCCGCCGGGGGTATGCGATGTAAAATAACTTAATGGGAAAATCATATAAGTCGCTTCGTGTTCACGGGGCTATGGGATGTAAAATAACTGAAACGGGAATAAAAGAAACGTTACTTCGTGTTCACACCCAACACCCCCTCATCACCCCTCCATGGCGACAATACGAAACCAACAAACAAAGTCAGGAACGCCAAAACAAACTTGCCAAAACCTCACGACCATACGTACCCCCCCCGTAGGACGTCCAACCGCGAACAACACAAAACTTACCGATCGCTACATCGCCAGCTCGCTTAGCTTTTGCGACCGTGCCTGCCGGTGCCAACACAACACCTACAAGTCCCCTCATCGCACGGAGCTAGTGGAGGAAGTTTTCAGGTGGAGGAGACGGACTGTACATTCTTTTATCATGTAACTAGTCATTCGCTGTGTGCAGGTATTTCGGGATGGATTTTTGGGTGATACTTTTTCCTTTGTTTTTCCTTTTTCTTTTCTGTTAGGGGAGAAACAGGTGATACACCATAGTTGAGGACTGCATGCGGATGACCCAGGTAGGCTATAGAAGAAGTAGAGTAGTTTACCAAACAGAAATGAAACATCATCATCATCATCATCTTCGTGTTCGGCGCAGGCTTCTCAACACACTCATCTCTATACCTATATTTCATCCAAAACATCCTTATCCTTTAAGAGTTCCTAAGCCTTCTCTTAGGAACAAGAACTTTTATTCTATCTCCACCCTCAAAGCCCTTCACTAAAAGAAGGCCACCACCACCTTCCTCCCCTACAAAATTCTTTTGCTCCTTACTTTTCCATCTTAATTCATCCTTAGAAAGTAGTTCGTCTGGCTCTCGGATAGAGACTTGGTACACTGTACACAAACGAACAAAATCTTTGATGAACGCACCCCAATCTGAAACCTAACCAACCAATGGCGACAAACCCCAAAACACAATGCAAAATGCTCCGACACAACCAAAAGAAAAACCAGTCGTCTGGGACCGAAAAAGAAAGTTCATCGTCGCCAACTACAACGGACTTTACCACGGATACTATTGCAAAGACGATCTGTGCACCACCCACTTACACGACCGCGAGTTCTTTGGGCACTAAAATCTTCAGAGCCAATACCACCAACAACCCCATTAAGCAAAGAAAGATCCAAACTAGACAGGCCACCCTCAAACTCCTTAGAGACAAAACACCACCAACCGACGACTCCCCTCCGGCCATGGCTGACAAAGCAACCAATACAGAATGCCCACTCCCAAACTTGAACAAATGGCAGATCACATCCTCTTGGTGCTAAACTAATAAAAAGACATCCTTCAATCAGTCCTGTCACTAGCGAGGTCTGTGGAAATCTTCACGAACACGAACAATAACAACACTGCCACCCCCTCTGCACCAGCCACCCCCGTACTACCAGTACCCCCCCCCAGGCCTGCTCAGGCAGCCACACCCTGGGGCGCTCGAAAACATGCTAGAGGAAATCGAAAATAATAGAGTTTTCTCAATGATGGAAAGACGAGCATACACTCAGCCCACCAGGCAAAGGTCCCCAAGCCACCCAAAACTCTCCACCTACGGTATCCAGGAAACCATTGCACTAGTGCTCCAAAAGCAAGGTGTACACCACCATAAATGACACTTCCTTATCGACCCCGACCAAAGAGGAGTTATCACACTCTACAGCCCTCACAACGTCCACATTAACGATTACATCCTACACTTTCACGCAATTAAAGAGGCAATACAAACCTTCGCGGGACAGTTTTATGGGCCCATCCATCTGGCCCTGAGCAACACCTTTCTCACTATCTACAGAATCAACACAACTGACCTGCCACCAACGGTCGACGAAATGTTCGAACTAGTCTCCAAAGACCTTTACCTATACAAACAGTTCCCCCATATATGTGTCAGAGTCCTACCACATCTAAGCGATCCCACAACCTGTGACCTGGTCATTGAAGTTAGACCGCAAGACACAAAGTACATCTTATCCCCGAGCGGCATTTTTATCTTCGGATCCTTCAGGGACGTCGAAGTTACCCCACACCACGAGAACCCAAGGCAACCAACGGAAGCCAGCACCCTGCACACCCCCAAGCTCAGATAGAGCAAAATCGATCGAAAGCGCTCACATAAGTGTCTTCTATTCAACATAGGAGCACACGCAAGACACAACTCTCCTCTCACACTTTTCGCGAATGGAAAATTTCTTTTTTTTTTTTTTTTTTTCCTTTCCTTTTCTTTCTTTTCGGCTTGTCCTTTCGGCGTCGCATGGAGGATGGTGAAGTAATATAGGTGTAGTGCCTCGCTTCTTCCGGCGACGGGGCCAGGCGTGTCAGAGGTGTCTGGGGATGCGTGTCAGAAGGCTTGAATGTGTTTGAGTAGAGCGCTAACAAGGATACGTTGCACAGAAATAGGCACCAAGAACAGTGTGAAAAAGCATAATTGTAGCTCCTAAGGGTTAGCTTACTCGAGAAGCGAGTCGCGTGAAAAAAGCGCCAAGAATCTCCGGTATGCAGGTACCGCCCATCCTCAAAGATCAGGGGTTTGCCCAGGACACCGGTACAAAGCAAAAGCCATCCATCCGATCCTTCACCTTGCCCCTCTCCGAGTATCATAACTTCATCACTTACTGAAGCCCCTTGTGTACGCTAATACCAGATAATGATTAAAGGTAAAGAAAAAAGAAAAAAGAAAAATGTTAATAGAAACGAAAGAAATGGAAAAATGAGACTGCTCCCCGAGCACAGGCGGTTGGTACATCTACCTTTCCATCCCTGTACATTCACCCCTTTCTGTTCATCATTACCAAAGACTTATGCTTCACACATTTCTTGTGCCCAATATAATACTTGATCAAAAAATGGTAGTTGTCGCACCTTTTCCTAATGGCCCTCTGATTATGTTTTACTTACCACAATTAGAAGACGGTGCCGTATGTTCGATTTGCTCTTGCTGTGTCCTTTTTTGTTGACCTTCGTAAAGACCTGTATAATATCCAGCAAAATACCACGACATCATCAAATTTCTGAGAGCTTGGTTGTCTAGATAATTTTTTTTTTTTTTTTTAGTTTACACCAGCAGAATCAAATAAGCGATAAAATGTAAACAGCTAAGGACTATGCTCGAGACAGGATGCTAGATAAAATACTAACCTACACCTCCAACCGCGATCTGTGGGAGTGGGGGCGGTTGGAACATTTGGGTGTGTGAAGGTTCAGGTGTTTGACTTGGTATCTGCGTAGCATTATCGCTCATGCCGGTAGACTGTTTTAGTTGCTCGTGGTTTGTACTCCCAACGTTAGAGCTTGGGTTCTAGGCACTAGTTAACTTCCATTTTTCACACCAATCCTACTTGTCTGATCATTCTCATTGGTGCTTCCACAAACTTACTTCACGTTTGGGAACGTTATCCTCTAGCGGTATCTCTGGTATGACTACGCGCGGTGCCTCCTCCTGCCCCTGAGACTCTCCATCTTCTTCCTCACCCTCCTCTTCAAGTTCGCCATCTTCAATCGAAGGTTGGTAAAAATCCTTTCTATCTTCTCGAGACCTACCAAGATTAGTAGTTGCTTTAAATAAACATGCATTTTTCTGGCATACTCCAACGGGGGTGCTTCTTGCATTTCTGCTTCTTCAGCTTCTCGAAGTACGGCCTTCATATCTCCCCCGGCGGCTTGGACGCTATGATACTTCTAATTTGCATGGACAATTTCTATCGTCAGCCTCGGTTTCTATGCTTGCGTTTACTTGGTAATCCCCAATTCCGGGGGATAAGATATGCATAAACGACGAGGGGAACATATTCCGCTGGACCAAACCTTGTACTCTTGGAGAGCCTCATCCCAAGCATTCACCAGCATTGAATCGTCCCAAATCTCCTCGTGGGTGAGTTCTTTTTCTGCAGATGCCATATGTGGATATGAGCGATTGTGATAGTATCAGAAATATCAATGCTTCAGAAAGGTAATATGGTGTGCGTTCGCTATAAAATCGTGGTTCAGAAATTGACTTTGCGTGGAATACTCTTCGTGCAGAGCAACGCTTGAAGACTCCCAAGCCATGCGGCTCGCGAGCGGCCAAATTTTTCTATCCGTGTTGCCAAGCTCATCACGTGTATCACCACATAAAAACGTAAAACTTGGCGCTTCATGTCCCCTTCCTTTCGTTTCTTATATTTGTCGAACACTCGCCGCCAGCCCGCCAGCATCACATTGTCTAGTATCCTGAATTGTATTTTGCAAACGAGTAAATTCAATTTGGTTTCATCTAGTTGTTTTACAGCCATTTTTGTTCCTAGTTCTCAAATTCGCCTGGCACTTTCGAAGCTTTGATAGCCTTTTACCATGGCAATTGAGGTCAAAAAGTTTTTTATTAAGCCTATATTACCGTTCTCCCTTTCCTTTCAAGACTTGGGGAGGCAGACCTCTCATGTATCTGGCGGCTGCTTAAAGCTTCTCTTGAAGTGTGGGTGGCTGCCTCGAACTGAGAGATACATCCATCCGATCCCGCAATTTTTACCTTGATGGATATTTAATGCTCATTTCCGCAGTAAAAGGAACGCCGCATATTGCTATGAGCTAATAAAGGTGCTTAGAATTGTAATAAAAGAAGTGCCATGTGGTTGTTATCTGGAGAAATTGTGCTTGCGACAGCCGGGTCTCCATGACATGCACATGCACCATGATGACTTGAATGTAAGAAAGCCTTCTTAATAAACATGCATGTTTTAGGTCTCTTGGGACCCCTTATCCATAAGCACTTTTCTGTTGAAAGGGTATTCCCCCCCCTTTTTTTTACTTCCCGCACCGCAGGAGTCGCAAGAAAAACGTGAACCATGGAACAAAAACACTGCGAAAATATGCAAGTTTTTCTTGTCGGAAACCATTTGCAACCACCAATTTCGCGATCTCTCCTCCGAGGGAATACGTACATGGAAATTGGTGACTGAAAACCCTTTTTCGTATATGAAAGATAGATAATATGTGTGATGGAGCTGGGTACTATCTTCTCAATTACAGGATTCCTTATTCGCACCGACATAGGCAAGAAGAAAAAGAAAAAAAAAAAAAAAAAAAGGCGCGTCGGGGCTCTTTTTTGATCATAGGCACATTCTTACCCAAGACTATTTACTTTCTTATATTCTCATCACGGTAAATCCGGTGTTCCACAGATATATGGCAGCTCCTTGCGGGCAATTACAAATTATCGCTTGAAATATGCTTTCCGGGAGTCTATCCGCCCACAGCTACTTCGCTGTGGAGTTAATTGCACAACTGAATGCGCATATGCGAGCGACAATATGTGCACTGGATCTGAGATATGTCAATAGCTTTGCGCAAATATATAACACTACTCGAGCATGCAGTTCTCTATTCCAGCTTACATATGAACAATAAGACTGATATCTTATTCTAAGCTACCTTTGCAACCTCGATTTTGGCACTTCTTTATCCAATCCACGGCTCTCTTTTCGTATTTCCTTTCTTCAGCATTATCTCTATGTCCCTCTGTGCCATTTCCCTTCACTATTATTTCTAGCAGCAATTTCATTACAACTTCTTTTTGCCCTTCACTCAATATGCCCTCAGTTTCCAAAACCGTTCTTAAAAAAATCCAAATGCTCTCATGGCCCGGGGCAATAACCGTAAGCTCCAAAACGTTTGATATTATATTAAAAAATAATTCCCGGTCATGGTCACCGCGGGACTTCCACAAAGAGAAGAGGAAGAAGAGAAAGGACCATGCACTGGTGTCGGAGACGTGAGATTCGCAAAACTTAGCGTGTCCATTAACTATCTCATGGATAGTAGATGGGGATCCCGACCCGGATTTGAAATAATGACGTATGATGAAACGGGCATAGTTCCAAGCCTAATATAAATGATAATACAATAATAAGTGGCCAGTCCTATGAGCATATTGTCAGAGGAACATAGGTTATCCCACATAATAATTCTTCGGGTGTATTTCTCCCGCATTTTCTACGACATTCATCTCCGCAGGTAGCCCTCCTTCTCCTAGAATACGCATTCCGAAATTCTCCACCAACCATCGGCGATAGTCCCACAACAGTGGCGATTTATTATGTTTGTTCAGCGGCGAAGTCAAAATCCCCGTTAAAAGAATGATTTCTGTCCTCGGTGTCGCAAAATTATTGTTCCTCAAAAGAACAATTTTTTTTCGGGCATTAACTGCAGTCAGATGCTCCGATCCAATAAGCAAGAGGATCAATGAGCTATCAAGCAACTGCTCTTGCTCTGCTAATTCCCAAGCAGGATATTGTCGCGACTTCAGAAGAGAAAAAAAAGCCCGACGTGCCGATATGAATTCTTGGAGCAGGAGAGGCTTTGGGATGCCAATATTAGGTCCCTCCACAAGCAGTTTGGGTTGACCCTGTAGGGGTGAGGGGACATATTCGATATGGACAGGTTGGGATCCGCTGTTGCGGAAAAAGGCTGCTATTTCTGAAGCATATGGTCCATCGGTTTCCGCACGAGGTTTGGTAAAGAGCGCCATAACTTTGAGTTGCTTTGCACGAATCGTACCGTCATTGGCCTCTGTTCTCATGAACAGTACTTGGTTGACGTTGTGGTTCGTTAAGTTGGTCCTATATAGTGCGAGGTGTCTTTGTCAGCAAAGGACTCCCCAAAAATCACAAGGTAAATCAATAACCTTATCTTTGAGCCTTATATATATATAATTCAACAGGTGCCATGGGCTACAGTGGCCCAAAGTATAGATTAAACAATCGGATAGTCAATTCTCGAGTAATGAGGTGTGAAGGGATTCGAAAAGGTTTATATAAGTAAAAGGTTGTAAAAATTCATTATATGTATGTGCAGTACAGATACACTCTATCAGAGTCAGTTAAACGAAGCTTTGCATCAAAACGTAATGCGAAGGCCTCAAAATAATCTTTGCGGCTCTTATTTCCTTGTGTGGGTTCGAACGCCGCTATGACTAAGGCCAGATCTCGGGAGTTTTGTTGGGGGAAGAAAAAAAGCTTCGACACGTTTTCAGTGGACGAGAAGAAAGCCGACCACACGGAAGGAAAACAAACGACGTTGTTTATAGGACACCTCTACCCTCCACCACTCTCATCACAAAAACCAAGATGATCTCCTTGCTTGTCCTGGTGGTGATACTCTCCATCATTACCCATCTGCTTAATACCCTGGGTGCGCAGACGATTAACAACCTGGTATGCGCCTTCTGGATACCCGCCCTATCGGTTCGTTTGTTTTGGAGATGAGCTGAACTGACGTTACGGCGGTACGGCAATAGCTTTGGTCGCTGTATACACAACTTCCAACAAAGACCGCGAGGGATGTACATACCCAAAAAGGCCTCCAACGGGAAATTGTCAAACTCCGCAGCGAGCTGCGGTCAACAAGCTCGCAGGATGAGTTTGCAAAATGGGCAAAGTTGAAGAGGACACATGATAAGAAGTTGGCGGAGATGGAGAAGCTCAGTGAGTCCCCTTTTCTGTATACACAGGGCTTGAGATTTCTTTCATCTCATCAGCTTTGTCGTTACTCATATTCTGCATCAACTAAACCAACTCTGTTCATAGACTCCAACATCTCCACTGCCCGCCTCGCATTTGATTCTAAAGCCCACTTCGTCCGATGGACATTAATCACCGGTCTCCGCTTCTTCCTGCAGTTCTGGTATTCCCGGGAAGCCATTTTCTGGATTCCGAAAGATTGGGTCCCGAGCTACGTTGAATGGGGGCTATCATTTCCCAGGGCTCCAACGGGATCTGTATCCATCCAAGTTTGGACTTTTGCCGCGGCTCAGGCCATGAGACTCGTCTTCGATGCGGTGACGTACGTATTTGTGCAGGTTATGCAGAAGATGACTGCCAGAATGGTGGTCCCCACGCCTGTGCAAAAGGAAAGGGAGAGGAAAAAGATAAAATGATTAATAAATAAGCGATGAAGGGAAAAAATGCATAGGGAACTGGTGTAAAATAGTATCATTCATTTAATTGTTTGGAATTTTCTGGTGGCGTTCTTGTGGTGAGTTATTGATTTCAAAAGTAAATGAAATGTTGAAGTGCAGTGATATTTGCATGAAATATAGTGTAGAAAGCATAAAAAGAGCCTTTTCCGATCCATTGTCATAAATCATAGCAAAGCAAAAGAATTATCGTACAGTAGCTCTAACCCATCCATTACACCTTGCCCGTCGACTTCCCAGTGGTCTTTTTGACAAACCTCTTCCCGACCTTCCCAACCTTCTCAGCCTTCTTGGTCTTTTTAGCTTTCTTGGCCTTCCCCTTCACAGCTGTCTTCTCTTCAACTTCCTCGATGCCATCTCCGACAGCAGCGACCACCTCCTTCTCTTTCTCGATAACGACTTCTTTCCCTACGGTTTCCTCCTCTATGACCTTGGGTGCCTCTTCAATCTTTTCGGTCGGTTTGACAACTCTTGGAGCATCGAACTCGTAATCCATACCCGCATCCTTCAACTTCTTGTTAATGCTTTTTCTCCTCTTGTTCTCCTTTTGCTCAACTTTCTCCCACTGCTCCGCAGTCCTCCTCTTTTCAAATTCCGCTTTCGCCAATTTAGCGCCAGGCTTGGGCTTGAAGCGTTTGTTTGCACCTTTGAAAAGTCTCTCTACATCCTCTAGGCCGTCCCTGGGAATGACTTTGCACCTGAGTATGTGGCCGAAGAGGAGGTAGCTGTCCATGGTGTCTGCAACAATCTTTGCGACTTCCGAATCGGCGAATTCCAGGAAGGCATAGTGTTTGCTGCGCCCAGTCTTCTTGTTACGAGAGAGCCGAAGACGATTAACCGTTCCAAACTGGGAGAAGTAGGAACGCATCTCGTGTTCATAGAAACCGTGAGGGATGCGACCGAGGTAGATTATACCAGGAGTTGACTTAGAGATTCATTATTAGCATATATTATTTTTCCTAACGGCGGATAATATCAAATAACAGATTTGCGAAGAAGGCGAAATCAGAATGTATAAAAATTTTAACCATGTAGGTGTCTTAAAGACTAATCGAATTTTTTATAGTCTCATCATATACGCTGGTGTAATGGTAGTGATCGAAATATTAAATAAAATAAGCTAGAAGCGAAGAGGATTTTGAGGTTAACTAACCTTTTCCCTTAAGTCCAATGCCTCCAACCTCTTCTTAACCTTCTTCTTATCTGGGATTCCGGTCTTCTGCAAACTTTTGGCGTCGAACTTTTGTCCTTCCGCGTCGTCCTCGTCATCGCTGCTTTCAAATCCCTTCAAAAGAGTCGCAGTCTGGTCATCACACTCCTCCTCTTCAGACTCGTCCTCGGAATTTTCCGGGTCTGGCATGATATCCCCCACATCAAGAGAGGTATCAGCGAAATCCACCTTCTCCTCGAATTTGGGTTCCGGTTCAGGTGCAGCCTTCTCCTTCTTTCCCTTCTTCAATGCCGCAGAAGCAGAAGCAGGCTTCCTATCATTGGCAGCCACAGGCGACTTCTTTACCCTTGGTGCTTCTTGAATACCGGTCCATTCTTCGTTTTCTGATTCAGATTCGTCTGAGTAGAAATCTGCAGCTTTCTTCCTGGGGACAGCCTTCATTGCAGCGGGAGAGGGCTTTGCAAGCACTTTTGCAGGCGATGGGACCACAGATTTAGCTTCTTTCTTAAAAGACTTCTGAACAGCAGAATCGGCCTTTTTCGACTTTTTCACGGCGGGCGCTGGGGTCGAGGGCGCAGCTGTAAATTATCAACAATCAATTGTCTGTAATAATTCAAGGGTTTTGTTGCTAAAGGAAGAGGAGCGGACAAACACTTTCTCTTTTTGATTTTTGATTCGGGGGCCATTTTCGAGTCTCAATTTCAAGGCGCCGGCTTTATGGATAGAAGTTGGGAGCAAAGAAAAAAAGTTTGGCCGAACTTATTTTTCCCAGGGTTGTTGGTGCCTAGGCTTTCCTTGTAACCCTAACCCATCCACAAATAGCAATAAATCAAACGCGTCATCCAGCCTGCTTTCAATGTTTTTTTGTTTTTTTTTTTAAATTTACAAACAGCTAGATAATTCTCTAAGATTACCATATAGAATAGCACTCTTCTGTGCCTAAACATGCCATGTCCGTCCCGCGAGTGATTGCATGTGGAGCTGGCTCGTCTTGCGATCTCTTGGCATGGACAGCCACAGCGCAAAACCGTGCCTGTGAGTCAGCAGCTCGTCCTGAGGCTGCATGAGGCTTATTCCTGGCCGCCGCAGTCTAATCCAACCAGTGCGCCAACGACTTTTTCTTTCCACAGCTCTACCCCAGTTCTCTAAATCTCTTTCTTCTCCTGACTCGCCCTACTTCCCCTTCTTCCATATTTCACGCTTTACCTGAGCTTCCCCGCAAAGATCGACCGCACGTCCCGAGACCGCATATATCTCTTTTAACCTTGGAGGCACGTAGCTACTAGAGGCACCATGACTCGTGGTAACCAGGTACGTTGTTTATGTGCTCATCGATATTTTTAGCTTTGCCCATGCGAAAACATTGCCACTAATAGTAATTCACGAACAGCGTGAAAGAGATCGTGCCAAAGCACAGAAGGCTGCTTCTCAGCAGGTAAGAGCCTTCAACACAAGGCTCCTGATGATTTTTTTTTTTTTTTTTTAAAAAAAAAAAAAAAAAAATGCTAACAAAACTCGTTTTTGTTAGAAATCTAAGAATAACGTACGAACACCCACCCTTCTTCTAGCTCTCAAACTAATACTCTTCCCAGAAATCTGGCACTGAAATGCAAAAAGACAAAGAAGCTGTCGCGGAGATCATGCGTCAGAAGCAACTAAAAGGTAGTAAAATGCAGCTGCCTAAATTACTCCCCTCGTTCGTTCAAGCGAACCATGGACGGAAAAAAAAAAAAAAAAAAAAAAAACAAATAACCGGGTTTTGCAGGATTGATGTTCCGGGAACTGTAAATCACGGTAATCTTGCGCGGTAACCTTCATTCAGCACTTCACGCGTCAAATTTTTTAAGCTCAAGCTTCTGGACAACAAAAAACCCACCGCAAGATACGTAATCCCGAGAACTCTAATTACAAGACCCGGTATGCATGTAATATATTCACTATGCATGTCTGATAAATAACCCCAATAGTTCCATTAATTCGTTGAAATTACTCTACCTTCATGAAGGTACATGTACATGTACATGCCTCCAGATTAGACATTTCTCCAGATTAGACATTTTTCGGGCCTTATCAAACGGTGTATTTTCAGGTCTAATTGGAGGAAATTAAGGTTATCAGACAGGGAGGTTTTTAAAAATTAAATACATGTAAATTTACACACACACAAAAAAAAAAAAAAGAAAAGGAAAGATGGATTCTAAGTACAATAATAAGTATATCTCAAGGATTTGGGGAATACGACCGTAGTACTAGGGTTAAAATTCTTAAAATAAAAGTGTTTTGAAGCTGATACAGAAGCCTGCGTAGGTAAGGGCGGTTGTTTGCAATGCACAACGTATGCGGAAATCCACGACGTTGGCTATGGCTAACCCAAGATAGTTCCATGTAAAATACAGTACATTACATGTACTTAGTACATGTATGTGTGGAAGATTAAGGTTTAGGTTGTTTTCCCCCCTTTCGGGTTGCCATGGGACATTTGTTCCGTTATGGAAATTCGCAATAGTGATGTAGGTGCACGATATATCTCACTGCAGTATCCACAAGCTGTCAGCCATCACATCGCAAACCACGCTAACCGTTGATCAATTCCCTCTACTGATAAAAGTTAAGGTATGAGACACATTATTCACAACGCGTACCGCAAGTTCAAAACGTGGGCCGCTCCATGAAGAAGCCATCGAATGATGTCGATCTAAGGAAGTCGCGTTTCCCGCAAGTCCCCAAATACGTCAGGAGTCTAGAGGTTCCCGACTATCACACTATGTGGGATGCGCTGTTGCGGGAGCTCCGGCACTTTGGTCTCGGAAAAAAAGTTATACCGAAGCATGGCCTGTATAACATTGTGTACGATACTCCATAAATATAAATGGAAACGGTATTCGGATTGTGATTCAGCTTGGACTTGGAAGAAACACATATACGATCCTGGGGCGTTTTGGGGCGTTTTGGGGCTCTAGAGACCTAGGGCGGGTGCGGTGTTATCCGAGCACCTATTTCACCTTACTCTTCGATTATTGTTCCGCAGCACGGTCCAGGATTTACGAATCCTATTGGGTCTTGTCATCGTCCAACAGTTCTTATCCTTCCAAGAATGATCCACTCCAAGCCTCTTGGCTGGCCATGGCAACTGTGAGGTATCGCGGTCACAAAACCTTATATCGTTAGATTTTTTTTTATTTAAATAATCTTTTGTAAAATTTTCTGACTGGGGCGAAATGGGGGTTTGCTTTGGTTTGGTCCGGCGGTGGCTTCGGAGCAGGCCCCGCCCTTTGGCTTAAGCAGAGCATTCAGCACTTTGATTTTGGTACATGGCGTGGCGGGTGGGATATGAGCTCTGTCTGCTGGTTACGTAAATATTTCTTAGGAACTGGCGCGGACCAATGGATAAGAAGCGGCTACAGTTTTCTGTCACGGTGTACTGGAATCGAACGTGCAGGTTGTCTCCAAAAGCACACAGAGGAATTGAGTACTGGACGAGTTTCGCTTTCCGTGGGCATCGAAGCGAAGACGCATGGATGATGAAAAGGTTTGTTGGGTCACCTGTCGCACCGATGTAACATGCTCGTGTTTGCGGAAAACTCTACTATTGGTTTCCTCGGATGTAGGCTTGCCAAGGGTTGCTAAGACGCTAAACCAGGGATGTGCAGACCAGGGAGCGGCACGACGTTGAAACCGACCAATAAGGGCCAAAGCGGTCCGCACGTTCTCCAACGACGTGCAAGCAAAGGCTCTCTGCCCATGTCCGCCATGTTCGAGAGCTTTTTTTCTTTTTTCTTTTTGCCCTTGTAATACCCTCTACATGTCCACCCTAACAATTTTACTACGCCTCGCCTGAAAAAGTTTTCGGGGGAAATGAAACTCTTTGTTTTCCCTCCATTAGCCCCAGAGCCTTTGGCATTTAAGGTTGTTTCTTAGAGTCGCCGGTTGACTAAGGCTCGATTCGTTAGGTGATCTATCAAATAAGTCACAGCTGGGTGAGGGAACGTGGAAGAAGATGCCTGATTCTGGGCGCCTGCTCAGTTTGGATTTGTGGGTGGCCAGCCAAATCTTTTTTTTTTTTTTCCCTCCATTTTTCCCCCCCCCCCTTTTTTTCCTCCATCGAACAACCTGACAGAATTCTTGCCTCACGTTGGACTACATGTAGAACATAAGTTAATACTTTGCGGCGTCGATGTTCCATATACATATTCTGTAATGTAAGTACCGTGACTGGTTCCGCGGGAGCTAAGCTGAATCCTGGTACATGCAAATCACTCCTCGCGCGCATGCGGTCTCATATTACCCTGATGCACTTTTTCTGCACACGCTCATAGTCTGAAAGCGGCGACGCGACGCAACAGCGCTACAGTTCGTCTTGCAGCAACTGGGTAGCCCGTTGCACTGTAGAGCATTTCAGCGGCGCCCCACCCATTCCACACACCAGCTATTCGCCGTTTTACTTCTCTCACTCACCCGTCATTTTTCGTGGTTACTCGGTGAGTCTGCTTATTTTTGTTTTTTATTTCCATTCCCTTTCCTGGAAACCACCACTCATAGCCGGCAGACCCTAAAACAAAAAAAAAAAAAAAAAAAAAAAAAAAAAAAAAAAATGCGAAGTGCAATAATGGCTTAATGGATTAGGTTGTCCTCAGCTGGATGCTTTCAAAAAGCCTAATTCTATTGAAAACTTGCATTTCGCAATAAAGACAGCTTTCGGTTAATCAGTGGTGTGTAACTCGATGCAATTTTACGAATCTCAGAAGTGGTATTAATATAGGCAATAGAACTGCCAGCCGCATGGGTGACACAGACATGATAGTCTGTAACACCGGGTTAAGGTTACTCACCCGTCAATTTTCACCCTGTGAGCGGAAAAGAAAATTTATCGGAAAATTGGGGTACATAGAACTACGAGTGTGTGGAGATGGAATCGGACACATGGGACTAGGGTCGACTCATGATACCCTCGTATCGTTAACGTGTCATACTAGCCTTCCTTTGGAGTATGTTGATTCAGTCGAATTACGTTTTTTCGGGCGCATATCCTAGCCCACGTTTCTGTGTTTTTTTTTTTTTTTTTTTTTTTTTTTTTTTTTTTTTTTCTTTTTTCGCTTTTCAGTGTGTTTTTCCGGTACTTTTGGAGTAGCAACACGAGGATTACGTGCGAGGATGAGGTACCGAGTAAGTACCTTAATTCACACAACGTGCCAACGGTAATTGTCACTTCTGCTTCCTAGCTGGAGGGCAAGAACGCTTTCCAAGGCGGTTTCGTCTATTGGATTGGAGATAACAAAATCTTAACTGCTTTTGGGGACTAGCCTCACTGCATCTAATGGAGGATCATTGGAACAGACAAGGGGGGTATGGAACAGACAGGGGGGGGGGTATCCAATGGAGCTCGTGGTTTATCTGCATCGGGAGGTGACGAGAGACATTGATATTCGTGCAGCCAGATACATAAATACGGTCCCCCCAACGTCTGAAGGTTTCTCCTCTCTGTCTGAATTACGATCTCCTGAATTTCTCATTTTAGGATCACGTCCCTCTTGAGGATCACGTCCCTCTTGAGGAATCACTTTCTTCCTTTCCCGCGCGTCCCCCCTTTAGGGAATCGAATCAAGACTCTCTCGTTACTGATATATATAGCACACACTTTATACCCCTGACGACAGCTTAAGAGTCGCAAAGATGGCACAGGCTCTACCTCAATACGATTATCTATTTGCCATAGGCATGATCTTCGCGTTCTTGGTAGGTTCACCTCCCGCGCTTGTTTGCCGATCACATTGTTGCTGCATCGCCATGGTTGTCTAGGGTACAATGTCCGTGTAAACGTTGTTGCTTAGGGGGAATAACTACGTTTCTCGCTTTGCAGTTCACGGGATGAACGACAACTGTACGAAATATGAATTCTAACGTTAAATTTTCAATAGGACGCGTGGAATATCGGTGCCAACGATGTCGCTAACTCTTTCGCTACTTCGGTATCTTCTCGGTCTCTTACACTTACACAAGCTATGATGATTGCCACAGTCATGGAATTCGTTGGTGCTGTCACTGTCGGTGCGCGTGTTGCAGATACTATCCGAAGCAAAATCCGTAAGCCACCCATTGGCTCGCTCAGACCGAAACTCTACCTTTCTTTACAATTCAACGTGCAAGCGACCAACTCTGGAGCAAGCGCGTTTCAAATAGTAATTTGATGCTGATGATCGGATTTGTGCAATGTAGTCAGGGTTGATCTTTTCACCGATCAGCCCGCCGTCCTCATGTTGGGAATGGTTTGCGCTTTGATTGGTTCTTCGACTTGGCTCACTATTGCGACTTCTATGGGTATGCCTGTCTCGACAACGTAAGTTTCCTTTGGGAATACCCAGTGTTTTTTTTTTTTTTTTTTTTTTTTTTTTTTTTTTTTTTTTT